>JAFBJT010108275.1:180442-223362 GCA_016785325.1 Chascanopsetta lugubris
ACTCTGGTGTTTGTGTGTGTTCATAAGAGCAGAGCAATGTTTTGACTTCACCTGCCTAAGTTTAGCCTTGTTTTTCCCGACTCGGCCACGACGCTGTGTTCGTGGAGTGTGGGAGATTTCTGTGTTGTCACAGAGTCGTCATTATTATCTTATTAAGTCTGTAGCTATAGACTGTCGGTATTATATCGTATTAAAACACATTTCAATACGTCACAAAATATTTATAAAGCCTTTAAAAAAAGTAAAGAGCTGCACAGGAGCCGCTGGCTGCGACACTGGTCTACATGCATAAGGGCAATAGAATATAAGGGCAATAGAATATAAGGGCAATATAATATAAGGGTTATTCAGCTGCATCACTCAACTGCACCACTAGAACCTTTAACAGGGTTGATAACTTGGTGCAGATTGGATCAGTCGTTTTTGACGTCCAACAACAGAATCAGGGGCGGCAGTGGCTCAGTGGACAGCGCAGTCACTTCTGGATGCAAAGGTCACTGGTTTAAATCTCACTTGGACTTTGGAGCAGAGTCACTGGCGCTGGCACTGCCCCCCCCCCCCCCCCCCCCCCCCCCCCCCCCCCCCACTGGCGCTGGCACTGCCCCCCCCCCCCCGCCCCCCCGCCCCCCGCATGGCCCTATGTGCACCGGTAGTAATGACCCGTGCCCTGGATGAGTGGGTAGGCGGTTGAAGATGACAGGATGATAGAACGAGGCAACGACCTTTTCATGTGGTTTTCTTTATACTTCACAAATGCTCTACGTTGCCATGAGCCTGGACAGTTGGCAATATGGCCGACTGTTACGGCTCAAGTTCAGTCAGTCAGAGACACGGGGTTGGGATTACACATTGTGATGCGTTGCCCGCCCAGCTGGTCCTTCGGTGTGCTGCTGTGGGAGATCGTGACGCTGGGAGGAAACCCGTACCCGGGCATCGCCCCCGAACGCCTCTTCAACCTCCTGAAGACCGGCTACAGGATGGAGAGACCCGAGAACTGCTCCGAGGAAATGTGAGCGCCACACTCTCGGACTCGACTGCATGTTCTCGCCCTCTCTGTTGGGGCTGAGCCCCGTGTGCATGTGGAAAATGAGTCAGTGAGTGAGGATTTGGATTTCACTTCTTCCACCCGCTGTGGAACTGTTTGCCCGTTTCCTGCTGCAGGTACAACCTCATGCTCCGCTGCTGGAAACAAGAGTCCGACAAGAGGCCCACGTTCTCAGACATCAGCAAGGAGCTGGAAAAGATGATGGTGAAGAGTCGGGTATGAGGATGATGATGATGATGATGATGATGATGATGATGATGATGATGATGATGCACACCACACATTCTCATAAGTTATTGATCATCTCAGAGAGGAGGGAGAAAAGGGGGGCGGGGACATTAATCAGCAGCTTTCCGGGCAAATTTGCTGATGCTTCTTTCACTGTGTTTTCTCTCTCTCTCTCTCTCTCTCTCTCTCTCTCTCTCTCTCTCTCTCTCTCACACACACACACACTCCCTTCTTGTCTCTACTCCATGATACTCCCAAGTGCTTCAGATGCCATAATTAGTGTTTGAGGAGTGATTCTCAAATGTGGCCTTGTGCAGCATAATCACAGAGCATTCCACTGTGGCTCCTCCCACTGAAGTCAGGCTAAATATAGAGCTTTTAAGGACGAGCCGCCACAGATGTACAGGAATACAACAGGCAAGGTCTTTACTGTTATCACACACAGGCAGCAGCCACATCACTGAGAGGAAGTGTCTGTTTACGGGGCCTTGTATTTCTCTGTCCTTAAAGGTGCAGTGTGTAAGATTTGGTGACATCTGCAGGTGAAGTTGCATATTGTATCCATCCCCTCACCCCTCTGAGCATGCAGGAGAAGCAATGGTAGACTTCAGTCACCCAAATGTGTTTAATAGGTCAACGTTTACTACTGTAAAAACATGGCGGCCCCCGTAGAGAGGACCCCCTCCTTGTGTAATTACACATTAATGGGCTCATTTAAGGGTAATGGGAAAAATATAGAAACCATTTAGGTGATTATAAATCGATATTGTTATGTAATTGTTTTGTAATTTTCTAGTGACAAAAATGAAAAGGTGCAGTGTGTAAGATTTAGGCCACCATGTTGCAGCACCATGTTATTACAGTAGCTCAGAATGGACAAATGAAGGCAACCAGATGTTCTCCTTCATGCTTAGAATGAAAGGGTAAATAATAATAACAATGATACATACACTTTGTATAGCGAATGACGGGTATTCAGCTGCAACATACAACATCATCATTAAAGGTGCAGTGTGTACGATTCCAGACACCTCAGACCACAGTCTGCAGAAATAGAATAACAAAACCATTATATACGGACATTCTTACAAATGTATAATCACCTAAACGCATGACCAGCTGTTTACTTGACCCTAAAAAGTGGCCTTTAACGTATATTTACATCAGAGCGGGTCCTCTCTGTTGGCTATTCTAGCCAGGATGAGGTGATACAATATGCATTGTCACCAGTAGATGTCACCAAAGCTTACACACTGTACCTTTAAATTCTACGTCTTACACCCCTGGCCCCTAATCAACCTAATCATGCCCTCGTCTGCTCTTGTCAGGATTACCTGGACCTGGCGGCGTCCACGCCGGCCGACGCCCTGCTGTACGACGACGCCCTCTCCGAAGAAGACACGCCTCTAGTGGACTGTAATAACGCCCCTCTCCCTCGAACCCTCCCCTCCACATGGATTGAAAACAAGCTCTATGGTAGAATCTCCCATGCATTTACTAGATTTTAGAATCAGGACACACAAACACTATCACTGTCTCTTTTGGCAAGTTATGATTGGCTTCTTTCCATAGTCCAGTGTGTGTGACTGTGACGTAGGCATGCTTCCTGCTGAGTAATGCTGACATTCTATATCTCCCATTTCATCGTAAATGAGAGGATCAGTAAAGAACAACGTCTTTGTGTCTTGACTCTTTTTGTTTATCTGGACCTGCTTCTAATGTACATGAATGCTGACCAAAAATACGACATTATGTAAATACTGAACATAGCCTCCATTCTCATTCATAGCAGCTCATACTCATCATCATTCCTCCTTCCTTTAATTGTACATAGCTCCATTTTCTCTCATTCCATCCTTTTGTTCTTCGTTCCCATTGGAAGAAACAGTGTGACATTTGAAACAGGTCCTCGCTGAATCAATCACTCACTGTGGTTTGAATTCCAGATTGTCTTAAGTTTCCTGACTCTCTAATGTATATTCCTAGTTCATCTCTACAGTAACTGACATAATGCTGAACACAACAAAACAGTGAGGCTTTTGAACGCAACTCAAGTGCGTCTGTGGAATTAACGTAACGCAAGGGACTGACACCAATAACAGTAAATGATCATTCATTTCATTAAAGTGTACTTTGAGCAATCACTACTCTGGGTCAAATCAGGACTGGCTGCTGCCGAGTTGCGTTCGAGAGCCTCGCTGTCTGCACGCTGTTTACCTTTCACTGAGTGCAGACAAATGATATGTTCTCGTTTTTAGGCATGTCATACCCCAACTGGCCCGAGAAGAGCCCGGTACCGCTCAACAGACATGATGCCTCTAATCCAGTCTTTACAAGATATGCCAATGATAGTGTTTATGCAAACTGGATGGCTTTGCCTTCACCCGCTAAAGCTGTGGACAAGCTCGATAGCTAAAGACAACGCGACACTGTAGAAAAGATGACTAATTGGTAGATGTATATATTTCTATAAGACTGTGTATATACATGCAATCTGATGCTTAAGTGGGTTCCCTTGGATTTCCGTTGCATGGGTACTCGAGGTTTAAAGCTGAGCTGCAAAACAGACCGGATCAACATAGACCATGCTTCATTCTGCTCTTCACTATGTTAATTATTACCTCATGGGTCATGTTGGCCATCACGTTGTATCACTGCATGACTAGTGTACCAGATTGTATGTCAGTGTCAATGTCTTTTTAAGTGCCTGTGCTGCTTCTACGATAGCCTCCAATTGTTAAAGTGCGACTGTGAAGGTCACTGCTCCAGCCCAGGAACGAAAGCGGACGTCTCTACCATCAACCTGTTGTAGACAGCTGGGGATTAACTGAGAGGGCGGGAGACAGAGAGAGAGAGGGAGAGAGAGAGATTTAAACAAAAGTAATATTGTTCTGAAAATGTTGAAAAAGAGTTTTTACTGAAGGAGGATCGTTCTGCTCAAAACACGTCAAAGACCAGTTTTATGTTTCTCCCTCAAGATGTTTCAAAGCTGTTGTTGCCAAAGAAAAGTAACACAGACATGTTCAGAGACAGGTTTCTCACATCTGTTTTTTTTACGATATGATTTTTTTTACATGTAAAAAAATATCAGCCAATGAGAATGAGCTCCTCCAGTGTCGGGACAGAGACTTCATGTAGATTGTAACTATATGTCAGACTATGGCTCACTTTTTTGATTCACTGTCATTGCAGTCTTTGTGGAGAAAGTACCATAATGTAAACTAAGGAGTGTTACCATTGTTATGTTATTATTTGTTTATGTTACAATTAATAATAAACATGAAAAATGTGCACTACATCTTTTTCTCTTTATATCTCTGATAATAGATCATGTCTGTGGTTACACATATTCCACTTCATCACATTACATGATAATGTTTTTGCTTTTGTTTAGAGCCTCCTGTCTGACTAAATGTTTATTCTAAATGTCTACATTAGATGATATGAATAGAACGTGATAAGGTTATTAAAAAGCAAATAGCTTAAGTAAAATAAAATGGAATAAGACAGATGGTAATTGAGAATAAAATTACAAACAATAAAATAGATTAATTATTAGTACATATCTGTCTGAATAAAGCGCTAATATCATTGATATAAAATCGTTTTTAAAGTAGTTTTGGTGATATAGTAATATTTAGGAACATTATGAGCAGATAGAGTGGTGCTTAAAAAACTGATGGTACGTAGATAATATAAAAGTTATTAGTATGGGCAAGGGTGTTTACTGTGTTTGATGACGACACTCCTGCTCGACAATCCCATTGGCTACTTGATGACCGGAAGTAGCCATAGATCCACTCTTTTCTCTGAGCTCTCTGGCTCCGTGGCATTCTGAAAACAGGCAGCTGGTGCCGCCGCCGCTGGATTTGTCACTGGGCCGCGGCTGCGGACTCACACGGGGATGGAAAAAGACTGGAACAGGTAAATAAATCTTTTTCAGTCGCTGTGGTTGATCTACAGAATGCTTAACCACCATGGAATAACATGAAAGCGGAGTTTAGCCCTGGATATTGCTAAACTCGCTGCTGGACCGTGTTGATTTCCGGTGGGGGGGTTTCAAAGTAAGAGTTGAAGACGTTCAAGAACTGGCCAGCGTGCTGTCACTCTTTTTAATATATATAAATATTTATTAACAGGGACCTTTAGCAGCCTCAGGTAGCCTTCAGCTATCATTAAAACGCTGAATGTTTATAGTCGTAATATTCTCATTGCTCTTGTAATAACCTGCTGTTGCGACACGGCGGCCTCAGTAGAGAGGAACGGCTCCTAATGTAAGTGTAAAGGGCTCATTCTACCGTACTTAATTCAACAATTCATACAGCCACGAGTATACGATGGCAACAACATTGATTGAGTTGTTATTTCAAATCTCTAACTTTGCTCATTTGAGCTAAATCCAAAATACTCTACTTTTATTTTTGAATCCTCATTGTGTCTATCGTGCCTCACATGATAAACAATGACAAATCTGTTTATTCAGACAAACCAGATCTGATCATTTTAGATCTGTGGCTGAAGCATCGCGCCTCATGTGAGACAGCACCATGAGTTGTGTGTGTGAGCCGCTGAAAAATCCAGGTTCAGGTTTTGATGTCAATTCACTGGAATCTCTGAGTCTCCCGGTGATGAGTAAGTGTTTAGTCTGTGTTTACAGCCGTTTCACACACACAGGACACACTCTCACTCAGGTGACGCTGTCACTGTGAAAGTCCTCTGTGGTTTCTGAACCAGCCTTCCACTCTGATCCTCCTCCAAGAACCTGACTGGAAGGAAAGCAGATGAAGCAGAGTGAGCAGGGATCAGTCCAGGCCTCAGACTGTCATGTGCTACCTGTCATGGTTGAGTTATGAGAAGTTTGCGTGTGAATTTGTTTTGGCTGATGTTGCACACGCTCAAAGCTCCGAGAGCAGACATAGATGATACTTGTGCTGACTATAAGTTACTAACATTACAAAGTAGTGGTCCGTGCTGTTTACTACAGTATGCAACATCTGATGTCATGTATTAGACAAGATGCATAGTTGATGATGCAAGACGCTGTTTCCTGTTGAATTCTGCCGAGCTTTGCACTTTCAAAGTTCATGTCTGCTCTTTTGACTTGAGAAGGAGCTGTTGCAAAATAGTACTTCCTTTTTTGGCTTGTTATGGGGCTTTTACACCTGTACAATTATTAATATAATAACCGACACTTGGACATATAGATTAATAGTTAAATATTCTGTATTTTGTGTCTCGTCGGTGCATTTGACATGTGGCCATTCTTCAAACAAAAAGATAAAATGACTTCCCAAGGAATTAGATACTGCCTGTACTTGTATGAGAAATATTCCCCAACTGTATCTAACTAGCTTTGGTGTGTATTTTTATCCCTCTAGATTTTGCATTGATTACCTCATGGAAAGAGGTCAAAGGCCTCTAGCTTCATGGCTCAATATAGAGTGAACATTCAGGCTTGATATAGTTCCGTCTTTATTTAAAAACCCTCTCTTTCCTTCCTAAGTTTGACCAGAATCAGATGTGCTGCTCCTGCTCATCTGGCAAGAAACTCAACATCTGATGTCACGTGTTACTCCGTATTCTAGTCTTGTTATTTTGGCAAGTTGAAACTCAAATTTTGGCATTTAACCGACCTTTTCCTTTGAGAAACAAATCTGGCACCAATTTCAAAGGCAATGCTGTATTTCGTCACTGCCAGGCTACAAAGAATTGTTGTGTTGACTAACGTAGGTGTTTGAAATACTGAGAACAGTGAGTTCCAGCTCTGGCACCTTGGACTGGCGGCTCTGCTGGTTTTCATTGCAGCTGTCTGAGGCAGATTTATACCTGAGAGCTCAGGTGAAGTCTGATTCTGCTTCCTGGAAAGAATAATAAAACAAGTATTCAGTGAACTCAGGGATGGGGCTGTAGGTTTGTGTGTCTGTGACCTTTAAGGAACAATGGTGCTTGGTATGTGGTGGATAATATGTAAAAGTATAAAAGTGTTAAAGCTCCACAGTTCAGGACACAAAGTTACGATGTCCTGGCAGAAGATCAGAAATCTTGTAATTGCTTTGTTTTGTGTTCACTTAGAAACCAACTTTAGGTCCAAACACTACCTTCTTGTCAATTGACTGCTCTCAGTTGTGGTTATTTTATTTTGAAGGGGACACTGTTTGTACCGGAAGTGGCTGTTTATTATGTTGCCGGTCGTTAAGCCCCAGCAGATCTCCTGTGTACTGTTGTTTAGCTGAGTGCTAGTCGCTGTGTGCTAACAAGGAGACCAGCTAAAGGTAATCCTTCATGTCTCCGCTCAGGGAGATGGACCTTTCAAAACAAAAGTCTGTGTTTCACACGTTTGTGCTGACACATGATTTTCTGTGCAGATTGATTTGAGTTGTGAGAGGTTGATTGGTTGATCACAAAAGTGGACTGAATGTCAATACAGTGTGATCGCCACTGTCCTCATTGTGACTCATCACCTTCCAGGTGATCGTCTGATGGATTCACACGGGACCGATGCATGAGGATTCAGCCTGGAGTCCGGACCGCCACAATAAGATGACTTCAATGAATTCCCAGATCTCAGTGATGACGTGCACAAGCGTATCCTAAGTGATGCGATGTGAAGGGATATAGGGAATGCAGACTGATCAGCTATAGCTTGTATGTGAGCGCGATGCCCAGGCGGGGGTTGCCGCTCCAGGGCCGCATCCGGTGGCTCTTCCTGGGGCTCTTCCTGCTGTTGGTGCTGCTGCTGTTTGCCTACCTGCTGGAGTGCACCCCCCCGGCAGACATCAGCCAGGCCCTCCCCGGCTTGGCGGGGGAGCCCTATGGCAAGGAGTACTACCAGGCCCTGCTGCAGGAGCAGGAGGAGCGCCACCTGAACCGCGCCGCCAGCCTCAAGCGCCAGATCGCCCAGCTCAAGCAGGAGCTGCAGGAAATGAGCGAGAAGCTGAAGCTGCTGCAGGACAAGAAGGAGCCACCGGGGGTGCAGGGCCTGGCCGACGCCAAAGACCAGGAGCCGGGGGATCTGTTGGAGTACCTGCACTCTCAGATCGACAAGGCCGAGGTCAACACGGGGGCGCGGCTGCCCAGTGAGTACGCCCTGGTGCCGTTTGAGAGCTTCACCTCGTCTAAGGTGTATCAGCTCGAGATGGGGCTGACGCGCCACCCGGAGGAGAAGCCTGTGCGCAAAGACCGCAGGGACGAGCTGGTGGAGGTCATCGAGGCGGCGCTGGACATCATCAACAACCCCGATGAGGAGGATGGCGTGGAGGATGACGTGCCGATGCAGAGACAAATGTACACAGAGGTTCACTTTACTGAGGGTAAGACGCAAACGACCGAACCGCACAAACGAAAAGATTGCAGTTCCCCCAGCTGATGGCTTTTCCCGCTCTCTGCCAGGACTTTACAGGACGGAGCGAGACAAAGGCTCGCTGTATGAGCTCTTCTTCGCCAAGGAGGAATCCAGCAGCTTCCGTCACGTCACGCTCTTCAGGCCGTTCGGTCCCCTCATGAAAGTCCGGAGCACGTCTGTGGAAACGTCGGGGATGACTGTCAACATCATCGTGCCGCTGGCAGGCAGAGTCGAAACCTTCGGACAGTTCTTACACAACTTCAGGTGATCCGTCGCAAACATGACACAGCGTGTTCAGGCTTAACCTTTATTTCACACAAACTGAATGCAACTGTCACGGTGGGTGTGAGTAGTCAAATGACCACTCACAAGAAAACAAGCATTTCCAACCTAAGTGTTCGGACTTAAGCCTATCAGACGAACCACCAGCGCCAACCGGCCTGAGCGTTGCCGCCCAGAAACATCCAAACAACAACAACATGAGGGAGTACAGACGGAGAGCAGCGTCTCTGCTGATTAACACACGCCCCCACACACGAGTGTGACATGAGTCATCAGAGAGATTACTCCTGTATGAGCCGATCCCTTGGTATTATGAAAGTCTTGTCTACTTCCTGTATAACTGTGACTGTGGTCATATCAGGAAGAATACACATTCAGCACAAACCCACCTCTGACTACGAGCACTGGTGTGTTCTCTCTTGCTGTTGCGCAACACCGGCATCTGCTGAATTCAAACATACTATTTCATCATTTCAAACTATACGTTTACATTTATTCTATTTGTACGTGCTCAAATTGAAGAGCTGTCGCCCATGATGCATGACTGAAATCCCAAGTGTGGCGTGCACATGAATCTGTAAGCAAACATGTAGAATGTCCTTGTAAACACAGGAATTGTATTACACGTCATTGCATATGTGAAGTTCAAGTCAAACATGTGGGTATGTGGAAAAAGTCATGTACTGCACATTTGTGATCATATGTTCCTGTCAGTTTGAGACGTGTCCTTGGTGTTTTCAGGGAGGTGTGTATACAGCAGGACAGACGAGTGCACCTGACTGTGGTGTATTTTGGACAGGAAGGTTTACAGGAGGCAACGTCATCTTTGGAAAAAATGTCAAGGTTTGTTATCCACTTTTTTTTTTTTTATTTAAAAAAAAAGACATATTCATCATCTTCTTCTACTACTTCCATCGACCAATTCTTTGAATATCTTCCAGAGAGGAGAACTTCACCAATTACACTCTGATCCCAGTGGATGAGGAGTTTTCACGGGGGCGGGGCCTGGACATCGGAGCTCACGCCTGGAAGAGAGGCGACGTGTTGATGTTCTTTTGTGACGTGGACATCCACTTTACTCTGGAGTTCCTGAACACCTGCCGTCTCCACGCTGCTCCCAGTGCGTTTCATCGCGATGCTCCTCAGATTAATTCCTCTAATGAGACGCAGTCATCTTTTGTGTTCAGGCAGAGCGAAGCTGAATGTGCCGCACTCTCTTCATCTCTGTGTTTCAGACAAGAAGGTCTTCTATCCGGTGGTGTTCAGTCTGTACAATCCTGCCATAGTTTATGGAAATTTGGAGCTGGCTCCACCTATCGAGCTCCAGCTGGTAAGAACCGTGTCTAGAAGGATGTGTAGGTTCTACTCTGTCATTTGTAAATATTCATCACGGACTAATGCGAGTGACAATCTGCTTTCAAACAGATTCATAAAAAAGATACTGGATTCTGGAGAGACTTTGGCTTCGGGATGACGTGTCAGTATCGCTCGGATTTCCTCAACATCGGTGAGAACGGATCACATCATTATATCGAACGGACGTTATCTGCATTTGAGAAATGTAAAGGTGGAATCAGAGAGTCTCCGACGCGTTCGGCCTCAAAGAGCGTTGGTGTTGGCCCGTAGCACAGAGGAAGGGCTGCTTCCTCACCCATGTGGATTTGTATCTGCACTCTCATTTTCAATACATTTCATTATAAATTCCAATACTCAATCAATTGTCCCTCAGGCTGCACAACCTCCAGTGTGGCGTTTTAAAAAAAAAAGCTCATTGAAATCTCATGGGTTTAAGAAATGAATAGTTTCAACACAACTCAAGGCTTTTACTTTGAAATGGACATAGGAAGAGATGTAAATGTAGCTGATGGTGACACGCCCCTCAGACTGGCTGAGAAGTGACTGAACTGTCGCTCATGGACAAGAGGCAGACCAGGCAATGTATTTGCTCACGCCTCACTCTAGTGGCACAAATGTGGCACTACAAGGTCGTTGCTTTTGTGCTGAAAGTCCTCTGCTGACATTCCCGTTCAGCAGTGCATCAACATGTTCTCTAATAACATCCATGATGTTATTTCTGAACAGTCCAACGATACGTTTCGGCCCTTTTTCACCTTCTCCGGTAAAAACAGTCCCTCCAACTCTCTGTGAATTCCTCCCACAGGAGGGTTTGACCTGGAGGTGAAGGGCTGGGGTGTGGAGGACGTCCACTTGTACAGAAAGTATCTCCGGAGCGACGTGATCGTGATCCGCACGCCGGTGTCCGGCCTCTTCCACCTGTGGCACGAGAAGCAGTGTGCGGACGAGCTGACGCCCGAGCAGTACCGCATGTGCATCCAGTCCAAAGCCATGAACGAGGCCTCGCACTCCCACCTGGGCATGCTGGTGTTCCGCGAGGAGATCGAGGCGCACCTGCGTAAACAGGCCTTCAAGACACAGAGCAAAGCGGAGGAGTGAATCCACCCCACGCACCTGTGGGAGACTGTGAGGCGCTGACGACACGGACGCGGTACAGCACAGGCGTGTTTACAGGTAACCTCCTGCATTTCACCGCACAGATGTAGACAAATGAATGTACAGCGCTGAGCGATGATCCAACACGGTGCGACTGGAGAGACAAGTCATATTTCACCAGCTGGAGGAAGATTTCCACACACAGGAAAGCAGACCAGTAAGAATCGGACTGATTTTTATTTTGTACATGCGAAAGACATTTCAATCTGCACACGCGAGTTAAAGGAGACGCGTGACGCCGACCTCCAGGTTCGTATTTGAATTCACGGTTCACTCACTCTTTAATTTTCACGCCACCTCCCTCATATTGTCCTGCGCTGCTGCCGCTCCTCTTCTCAGCTTTAGTTGGAGACACTTTGAGTTAGTCGTCCACTTCCAGTGCGCCCAGGAAATCGAAGCCTCTGCTCTCACCGTAGCTGCTGTCAGACTTGCACTTGACGTTGGATTATCTCTGACGCTGGTGCCTGTGTGAAAGGCATGTGAGTTTTTCTCACGCTGTCCCCCAAGGACAGTTCTGCAGACAGTCCACATCAGGACGTGAATGTGTGATGCAGTAGGAAATACTCTCCAGGATCTGGTCAGCACATAAAGGCAATGACTCTGCGCGTACGTAAGTACGAGTCCCGCCTCCCGCTGCTCTTCCCCTTTGCTCGCACCACCTCCCCGTCTGAATATCACAACAGCGGCAGAGTCAGATTGTGTAGAACGCTCAAGAGGAAAGGGAAACTGAAAAGGCATCATATGTCTCCTTTAGTGTGTTTCACTCGAACCGTCGCACCTGTTCAAGCACAGGGCCCAACGTTCAGCCGTTCCCTCCACGTGCTGTGGAATATTCCAGCTGTTATAGACGAGTTGTCGTTTCCGAAATACGAGTTATCAAATGCTGAAGTCTTAATTTAAACAAACTACTTATTTAACTGTCGGCAGGAGCAATAACAAGTTGCACTTTTCCAAAACGAGAACTGAAATGATTCCAACTCTACAAGAACCAGTGCTGATTCTGAAATTTAAGTTAACTTAATTTTCCACTCACAAGTTGTTCAATGAGCCATACTGTCGGTACTTTATATAAAAGTATAAATATACACGTGGTATGTAAAGGTTATTTCAGACTGACATGGTAACAAAAGGGACCGTTTATTTTATTTGTGTTTAATGTGATGTGTCGGGCACATCAGTCTCGCTGATGACAGTTGTGTCTCATCATGTGACGCTTAGAACAAAGATGCATGTTGATGAACTTGTTCCAGAGCCAGCACAGATCTGCTCCCAGCATGCACTGCTTCATTTTCAATGGACTCTGACGGCCAGCGTGTTTGTTTAAAGCCAGCTACCTATGTTATTCCTTTGACTGAACTGAGAACGAATGTTACCGTAGCCCCTGTACATAGTTTTCTAACACTATTGCTTTTGTTTCACATGACTTGAATACATTCGTCATACGTGCCTATGCGTTTTGAGACAGGAAATGGCCGCGGCGAGGGCTGCAGGCTCGTGTTTATTCCATGTCACGATGGTAGGTGGATGTTTACGGACAAAAAATGCTTTATTTACTCAGAAGAATCAAAGTCGTTCTCACGTCAAACTCTAATTATTTTTGAATCCATTTTTTTGTAGAACAGCCTTCAAAGTCTCCTTGTGTTGCTGGAGAACTGTTACAGATCCTCCTCTGCAAAACACAACAACCCAGACAATGAGAGCTTTACTTAAGGAAATGATTTATTGACATTTTGGCCATGAAATAAAATAAAATGTACAGAAGGCTGCATCCATTGCTGCTGAGTCGTTTCTGCTGATGTCATCAGATCACATATTTTCAGTCAACTTGACCAGCCCTATAATTTATACACTATAAAAATGTAATCTCAAACTTGTCATTCATGTTTCTTAATTTAAGACAAATGGTATAATACGGTTGTATTATTCATCTGTATACAAAAAACTACATGGATAAAGAATAAAAGAGAAATATTAGAATCAAAATGGAGGAGAACTGACATGAAATCAACCTGTTTCGAGTTTCTTTTCATCTCAGGTGCTTCCTGTTGTTAATGTACAATGTTCTCTGGATGGATCCCCATGGTTCTGTAGATCTCTTTGAGGATGAGCAGAGCGGTGTCTTCAGATTGCCTGGAAAATAGCAGAGGTGTTAATATACAGACTTATGATCCTGTGTTCAAAGAAATTATTTTATTAACAAAAGACGAATGTAAACTAATTATACCTGTTTGGTACAAAATCACCCAAATGTATTACCGGTAATTGTTGTTTACAAAATGCTAGGAGCTCTTAATGTTTACATGAGCAATAGGTCTTTAGGGAGGCCACTGTGCTGCACCACCCTGTTTTTACACGAGTCTAAAATAAACAAACTTTGAACCTTCTGAAGTGAAATGATAACTGAACACTACCATATGTTCCCCTGCAAGCAACGGTTATTATTTAAAGTTTGTACTTGGCAGCAGAGAAGAATGCTGCAGGAAATGATTTATATTACTGATTATTATTTGATCTAAAACAGAAAATGGTGTCTGCTCTAGGTTTCAAAAGCAAAAAACGAGGATGTCTTCAAATGTCTCTGAATTGTATTATTACTAAAGGACTTTGCTTTGAAAAATCGATACAATGAATCCTTTTTAAAAGTGAGTGTATGTGTTGTGTGTGGGAATAGAAGTGAGATATGTTAATCATGTGCTGTTGTTAAAGGCCAGCATGAAACAAAGCTGTGTACCAGTAGCAGAGGTGACTCTGGAGGGCAAACAGATACTCATTGAAACTCTCGATGGGTTTCTCCTGCAGAACGTAGTCGATGCGATTCCCTCCGTTCAACATGCCGATCTTCACCTGAGGCTCCTCCTCCCTTTGAGCCTCCGGGCTCTCTGTGACCTTTTGCTCTGTGGGAAACCACAAACTAGTGATTAATCCCAACAGGATACAGAGAGACCCGTCGCAGTGGAGTGACGGGGATGACAGAAACTCCCTCACCCTCCTCCGCTCGCTTCTCCTGCTCTTCTATCTGATTGGCCACGATGGCCAGCTCAGCCTGGAGCTGGGCAGTGGCGGTGTGAGCGCGAGCGAAGTCGTTGAGCGTCTGCCAGGCGTTTCTCAGGGAGCTGATGAAACCCTGCTTCAGGTCTGCGCCCATTCTGGAGAGAGACTCCTTCAGCTCTGGAACACACAGATCCAACACTTCATTCACCTGTGAGCTCATTTCGCTACTTGTCCTTTCATTAATGTTGCATTTCAGTGGTAGTGACAACTGTTTTTGGTCTTCAGCTTAAAGGTACAGTGTGTAGGATTTGGTGATATCTACTGGTGGATTAACATCTTGTCTCCATCACTTCGCTTTTCACATTCGAGCATCCAGGAGAACCTATGGTGGCCCTCAATAAAGCTCAAAAACTTTTTTTAGTACGTCCACTCTGGAGTACTGTAAAAAACATGGTGGCCCCCAGCGGGTGGACCCGCTCCTGGTGTAAATATACATTAAAAGGGCTCATTTTCGGGTTTTGAAAAAAGCAGGTTGATCAAATATACGGGACAAACGCTGGTAAGGTTCCCTGGTGATAAATGAGTGAGTGTCGTACCAAGATGAAGCCTCTTCCTTCCCTTGTGATGAGGAATCAACACAGGCATCAGCTCCAGGTCTGGTGCGATCAATGGCTCGATCCTGTATGCGACTGGGTCCAACTGTAAGGAGGATTTATTAAAGGTCACTTTATTAATTCACTAACTTTCCAGGGAATCATTCAAAGATCTTTGGAGCAAGAAACAATGAATATTTATGCATCTGTGGCTTCGTTGTACGTACCGGGTGGTAGATATTGAAGAATCCCTTGCAGGTGGGCAGCTGGTACGTCTCCTCGATCTTCTCCAGCCCTCGGACTGTTAGGAACATTCCAATGGGAGAACCCAAGGCGAAGAAGTTCACCGGCTCAAAGTCCAAAGCGTGGTAGACCACCGACACCTGCAGGACAAGATGTCCAGGAAGTCATTGTGGATCCACAATCCTTGGCGAGCCCAGCGTCATCCGTCTCTGCAGCTGTACGTTACCTGTCCGGTGCCAACTGGGAAGTAGTTGTAGTTGACGTGGACCGAGGAGAAAGTGTTGCCCACGGGAAGTCTCTTCTCAGCAGGATCAGGGGGGGTCTCGGCCGCTGGAGGTGGGGCCACGGCCTGTCTGACTTGTGCCTCCAGCTGTCGGGCAGCCTGACGAGCCGCCTGCAGACAGGAAACCGTCAGAACCGACTCAAAACAATGGCTGACGTGCTGCAGGCAGGCGGCCGAGAGGTTTACCTGCTTGCTCAGTCTTTCTCTCACGAACTTCGCAATCTTCTTCCGGGGACCCAGAGGGATCCCCATCTCCTTCAGGTCCTCCACCGTGCACATGAGCTGAGAGACAGAGACGCGAGTCAATGGCTTCTCGTTGAATGATGTAAGAACAAATTCTTGAAATGACAGTTGAGATCCATTTCCTCGGTGAACCTGTGTTCTCCTAAGCTTTTCTGTCGAGTGAATGTGGCTGTGATTCTTACAAAAGATTCACTGTCAATCTTCTCCTCGTCAAACGTGCCCTTATACTCAGACAGGCCGAGGTTTTCCAGCATCGTGGACAGATCCTCGCTCTCCTCTTCGTCCTCCTTGGCCTCCTCTTCTGCAGCGGGAGGAGGGGCTGCATTCACTTCCTGTGGAACAGCGGTGGCCACCTGTGGCAAGAGGAAGGACTCGTAAGTGATGAGTAGAATCTTTTTCTTTTTTTCCCCCTGTGATCTGAAGTTTGTAATTAACGGGATAACGGATGATATGTTGCTGTTGCAGTTAAGTGGCGAATGACCTGGTTGTTATGTCCATTAGGCGTCTGCGCGACCGGCGGTGCCGTCGCAAGAGAGCCCTCCTTCTGATTGGAGAGCAGGTCAAAGAGAATCAGGGAGCCTGTGAGAAGAGTACAGAGAAACATGTTGTAGATATATAACAGATAGAGCAGCAATGTTTAGGCCAACTGCTATTGTACCTAAACTGTGTCCGGCCACTGACATTCCTCCTTTGTAGTCTGGGTTCCTCTTCATGAACAGAGCAAAAAGTCTATTGATCTCAAGGGCAACTGTGTCCATGATGGTCTGGCAGTAAGTGGGGCTGTTGTAGAAGAGCACATCTAATAACGTCTCATTTGTAAAATGGCGCAACCGTCCAGTGCTTGGCAGGGTGATCTTCTTTATCCTCCTACAAAGAGAAACACGTCTGTTAGAAGTGTGGTAAAGAGGAGATGTGTTGTATCAGAATAGGTAAACGCATAATCTGTATCAATCTAAAAGGTCAATACATATAAGAACAGAGAACTTTGTTCTTGCTCCCAGGGCTGCAAGAACAGCATGATGTCATTTGGTTCTTGCAGCTTGTTCTGGACACATCACCCGGGCAGAACTTTGTTCTTGTTCTTGTAACCAACAGCTACTGTGCGATTGGTCAGAAATGTCTTCTTGTTCTCGTGAAGCGTGTTATGGCCTGGCCAGAGAGAACGTTGTTCTTGTTCCTGCAGCCCAGGGAGCAAGAGCAAAGTTCTCTGTTCTTGCGGAGTCCGTATTGACCTTCACTCTCCTCACCTGTCCACTCCGGTGGCATCTCCATGCAGAGCCGTGTGCCACTGGACAGGCAGGAACTCCACCCTGCTGATGGTGTGTTCATCCACCGATTTTTTAAAGTGACTGTGCAGCAGCTTCAGTGACACACTGCGAAAGTCGTCCACTAAACGGATGGAAGGGTATATTTAGGTTATTTTATTTTTATTTATTTATTTTTTTTTTAAACAATAGTAAGGCCCAACAGTGGACAGTAGGGGTTCTCACCACACTCGACCATGCTCCGAAACCTCAGGTCACACACGGGGCCGATTCCATGAACCATGAACACCAGGTGATCCACTTTGGCGAGCTCGCCTGGAGGACATGCACATGACGGGAGAGAGAGTTGTATGACTGATCCGCCATTTTGATGAACTTGACAAGAGAAGAAGCGTCGGTACCATCGGGCACTTCATCGTGGTCATCGTCCACTCCTCTCTTCACCACTCTGGGCCTGGTCTGTCCATCCTGAGTCGTACCCCACTCATCCGGCATAGAGGACGGCTGAAACTGCACAATCACCTGGAAGAGGCAAAGACACCAAACTCACAGAGCGGAACCGAGAGGGTTAATCATCACGAGGCTCGCACTTATGAGAAAACACGCGAGACCTTCGGATTGTGCATGACAATGGTTTCTCCGGATGGGAACTCCAGTCGCCGATGCCACTGGTTGGTAGATACAGCTTTCTTGTACTCGGCCTGAGCGCAGAGACGATGAAGTACAGGATCAGTCATTTTGCATCTAAGAGACGATGTCAGCAAAATGTCTATTTCTGGCCAAATGCAGAAGTGAAACAAACCTCCAGCTTGTCACTGAACTCTTCAGAATAGGGGACGAAGCGACTGTCTGAGTCCCCTTTGTAGAACCAGGAGCAGCGACGGACCTCGGTGGGCTCCTCCTCCCAGAACACTGAGGTCCGCATGCGGTCGTAGAGTTGAACATCATAACGCCCTCCATCTGTCCGCACAATCACATTTTCCGGATCGGGCTGAACTGAAATGATAAGTAGGATACAGATACATTAGAGCAGATGGCAGTCGATTGCTGGTGAGCAAATGGATCTGCTCAAGATGCATCACGGTGGAAATTGGAAGTAAAAATTAGAAAAACAACGAGGACGAGAGAATCGTCTCTAGGTCACAACATCATCATCGTACCCGAGTTGTACGTCTCCTCGAGCTGAAGGGAGTCGATGATACTGAACGGCAGCCAGATACATTTAGACTCCACCTGTTTACAGTAGAACCAGTGGGGCTGAACAGCTTCATAGATGTTGTAGTTGTATGGCATCATGGGACCCGCAGGCACCACTGCTCCGGAAGTGTTCGGGGGAGGCAGAGGTGCGTGAATGTGCGAGGGAGGAGGCTGAAGAGAGAAAGAGAAATAAATGATGCTTGCATTTCTCTGAATCAGGCGTGGTTTACAAAGACAAGAGGGAGATACGTTTGCGCGCACTTTTGTGAAGGTGGGTCCAGACAGAGGGAACGTCTGAGGCGTTGAGCTGAAAGAGTAGGGAATCTGCTGCTGAGGCGTCTGCACTGGCGGCAAGACCTCTGGAGCCGGAATGTAAGGATTGGCTCTGCTGCTGGCTGGAGTGTGTCGGTACGGGTTGTGACTCTGAGGCTGCATCTGTGGAGGCGGCGGGGTCATCGTGGTGGGGGGTGGAGTGTGACGTCCCATAGGGCTCTGGTAGACCGCGTTGCCAAAGGATGGAGGGGCATTAGGGCTCACATGTAGACCTGCGGGTGGTGGTTGTGGTGGCGGTGGAGCCATGCTGACGCTGCTGGGGGCAGACACAGGGCCCATCATCGTCGGGGCTGCGGACAGGGCCGGGGGTTGGTACGAAGACTGGCCGATGGATGCAAATGGATCCGAGCTGCTGGTTACAGGGCCGGAGAAGTAGTTGAATGTGGATGGGGCTGGTCCATTTCCAGAGGTCTGACCCAGGAAGCTGTCCTCCTCTCCCACTTCAGTGGAATCCTCTGGTGGAGCGGAAAACGGAGATAAATCAATAAAACCATTGAGAAAGTGGAGAGAACGTATATGACTTAAATATAGGACGTATTCTTCTTTTAGTCCCGTTTTGAAAATGAGTAATGCCATATATAGCAGTGCTACTGGATATATTTGATTTGAAGTCGCCTATATGACAGCAACTCTTAAGCAGTTAAAGGTCCAGTAAGTAAAATAAGAGGACATCATTTTCATGTCTTTTGACAGACAGGTGGGTTGACGGGTATACAGCTGCAACATGCGACGTCACCACTAGATATTACTGATTCCTACACACTGGACTTTCCAGATGACAAAGATGAAGGTGCCACAAATGACAATGTAGGGGCAGATGCAGAGGACTGTTTATGAGCAGGGCTGTTTGCCATAACACAGGACAGACAGCGAGAGATGGACTTGAGCCATTTGGATATTTTAATATAAGGGTTGAGGGTTACTGTATCTGAGGCAGTGATTTATTTGGCAGACCAGAGCTCAGGCAACTCCAGAGCAGATGCAGAGGCCTTATTTTGTTTTTTAAACACTGGCTGTGTCCCAGGGGTTGTAGTGGGTCCAGAAGGTCGGATACTCAATCCCAGTCAGTTGCCCTCATTTCTGTGTTCTTGGGCAAGATATTGATTGCCCCCGAATCCTTTAGCACAGTGTGTGATTAATGTGTGACAGAGAAAGTGCATGAAAGTGAAAAGTCAAAACATGAAAGTCAAAACTACAGCGATAAACTCTGTGCTGTCAGTGACACAAGAGCATTATGGTATAAATGAAGACAATTCACCGGTTACTTTCACACCTGTCTTAATTAGTGTATACAATTTCGATAACTGCCGAGTCATACAATTGATTTGGATTCTTCCTGATGTCCTACCATGGTCTGTCTCTGTGTGTGATATATGAACATTTAAGACACTAGTGAACAAACTATACATTTCAAAGTACAGTGTGTGGGATTTAGTGACATCTATTGGTTGCCTGTTACAGTTGCAACGTGGTGGCCTCCTCAGAGAGGCCCTGCTACTGATGTAAATATGAAACTATGACAGGTAATTGAAAAATATTACTTCATATATTCTGCACAATTATTTTAGATCTAATTTCAACGAAAGAATATTTACACACTGGAACCTAAACTGCTTTAGAGCTCATTCAATGTTACCCAACAGGGAAAATATACATACAATTATACATGTCATACATACAATTAGTATTAACATCAGCCTAATTGAATATTAGAAAATATAAACGTTTTTATGGCCGGGGTAGGTCTGTAAATAGTTTTGATGTTATGACTTGATTTGATTTGATGATTTTTCCATGTTTCTGTGAGTATCCTCCTCAGACAGGAAGACATCCGACATGGGACATTATAACCATAACGCACCGCAGACAGTTCATAAATCCAGCCTGACATGCAAACTGCCACAAAACACACACTCACTGTCTCTCTCTGTGTAGTTTTAATTCTGAAAGACAGCTGATGACAGTACTGGTAAACAGGGTAGCTAGTTAGCTTAGCATGCTAATTCCACAGCTAATGCTTGGACATTCATCTCTGGACGTTTTGCTCTCACCTCCTGACAGCACCGCCGGACCGGAGGCCTGACTTACGGGCATGAAGGGCAGGTTGAAGTTGAACTCTGGAGCGGCACTGAATAGCAAGTTAGCCCCGGCATTTGGAACGTTATTATTTTTTTTATCTGCCATTTTCCCTTAGAATTACACGTAGCCACAACCGGAGCTGACCGTCAGCGAAGGGACAGCAAACAAACGGAGTTCTTCCGGGTTTAATAGATCTCTAAAGTGTCACCCGCTCCACCAGGCGCTTACATGTTGTTTGTAGATCTACTGTAATGCCACGGGCGGTTTGACTGCAGTTCGTTGGTTGTGCGGAGAAAAACGAACTGCATATGCTGCTACTGCCACCTACAGGTTGGATGTGGTCCGTGCACGAATATTGTATCGCTTCAAAATAACCAAAACGTGATTGTTTCCTGTACTTTACGATTTATATACTTATTGTGTGTTTTTGTGGTTGCGTTGGAGTTCAGCTAAAGCCAAGACATCCAGTAATACTTCTACGTTAATTTGTCTGTGTGATCGTCTCCGTGCTCCGGGCGGTCTCTGTATCCAAAACAAACGCACTACTGTCCATGAGTGGTGACGCAAATTTCCCGCCCTCACTCCTGCTGTCTGAGCGTGTGGGGGAAGTCAACAAACAAGTGGTTTCCTCAAATATTTGTTTAGCTTCGGACATATTTAGCACCAGTATTTAGCATACAGAGGTCTGTGCTACACGATGCCATCCACACAGGACTGGATCGACAATCCTTTGGATGTGGTTGAAGGGATTTTTGGTAAGAGACACAAACCGGAACTACTCTTCGTGACAGCTAACGCATGACACTAGCCTGTTAGACACACAGCTAACGCACGATGCTAACTAACGTAACTAAAGTGTGTTGCAGTTACAGGTCACAAGTCATTCTAAGCTGTAATAGCCGACGCTTCCATGTCGCTACACACATTTCCGGGTTAGTTCGTTAAACAAAGAGACGAGACTTGTGTTTAACCTTTACCACAAACATTACTACATGCGGCAGTCAAGTGTTACATGGATCTCAAAAGAAATCCTTTTGGTAAATGCACATAAGTGTAAGAAAGTCTATACTGTGTGGATATGGACACTTGTTGTGACATGTAAATGTTGTATACACGTTGGTTTATTCATCAGAAAAAGAGCAGCTGCCTAAACACGTCTCAACAATCAAAGTTGATCTCTCCTCCCCTCCCCCCATCTCCATTCTTCAAAGTCACAAGTGAAGCCTTGGTATCATAGAACTAATCAGCATCATTCATCTAAAGAGATGTGTTGTCTTCTATCCTGATCAGTGTGTACGTGTCAGCAGTACAACTCAGTCTTATACCACATATCCACGGGCCAGCTGATTCGATGGTACTATTTAATCCCACATCACTCCTACGTGTGCCCGTATACTTCCACAGATTCTTAAAGACGTCATTTGTGTGTGTGTGTGTGTGTGTTTCTGGACCTGACTCTGGAAATGAGTTACATTTCATCATTCCGTTGCCTTTGATGACAAATGTTGTGCTGTTGTTGACACTTTAAGCAGCTTCCCAGAACAGTCCCAACTCTGGATGGGAGAGCAAGGTGGCCGACTTCTTCAAAGAGCGGCTGAAAGAGATGGACGCTCAGACCGGGGTAAAGCAGCTCCTGCCGCCGTGTGAACCACACGAGTGACTCTAGAGACGCCAGTGTCTCAGCCTTTGCCCACAGACCCCCTCGTAAAACCACACGCTCTCTTGTCTGGGTGCAGATCCCGTCTCTGAACGACGTCCCTCTGCACTACCTGAAGCCAAACAGCCTGGTGAAGTTCCGCTGTTTGATCCAGGACATGTTCGACCCCGAGTTCTACATGGGGGTGTACGAGACTGTCAACCCCTCCACAAAGGCTAAAGTGAGCATGTCGTCGACTGGCCTGTGCGGACGTCGAGCGTAACGCAGTCTTTAGTGTTTTGATGTTTGGCCTGTCCGTGTCCTCAGGTGCTGCAGTGTGGACGCTACAAAGATGTGACAGAGTGTGGGGTACGTTCGCTTCCGCGCCCCATCCGTTCAGCTTCTGCTCGACCTGTGACAACCTTTCTGACTCCTGCGTATGTATCCCCCAGGTGGATTTGAACTCCCGAAACACAGTGACAGCCGAGAGACAGACGTTCTACTGTGTCCCCATCCCCGGCGAAAATCCCTGGGTCAAAGAAATATCCTCATCCCACACGTGAGAGCCACAGGAAGGATTGTTGTTTCCTGCCAAGTGCTCAGCACTTCGATAAGTGGCGCCCCTCCCTCTCGAGCTTTCCTTAACTCCGTCGCACAGCTACGCCGGCTCCAGCCAAGCCAGGGTGGTCCCCTCCACCTCGTATGTGCCGAGCAGACAGAAGCGAAGCTACGAGGAGGACGAGGAGGACGTGGATGATATGGACACGCAGCCACAGAAGCAGAGGGAGCCACATACTGGTGTGTGTGTGTGTGGAGATGGAAAACAGCAACAGTGGAGACCATTTCCATTAAGTCATGTCATCTTCCCCTGCCCTCACTGGGCATTTCTACCAGTACACATAGGGCCTTTCGGGGTATCGGTGTATCAGGGCCAGTGACACTGCGGTAGGGTCCAAGTGGGACTCGAACCAGTGACTTTTGCTTCAAAAGGTGACTGCTCTGACCACTGAGACACTGTCGCCCTATTTCCATTCAGTGTTTAGCTCATATCAAACTAGTTCTAAAGAGTTTGAATGGATCTGAGGATTTAGTTCTTGATATGAGGGAATCATTACTCCTAAAATCTCAAAATGAATCTACGTCCCGTTTGCATTTCCTCTTTAAAAGGAAAGTTTCTAATCAGAAAACGAACTCTACTACCAGCATGGCAGTGAAATGCCCCTATTGGTTCGTTTCTGCCGACCAGCCAATCAGGGCGGTTGCCGTTAAACCTGTTTTGATTCCTCGAGCTCGCTGCACATTGCAGAAACCGTCTCTCGCAGTGTTGGGGCATCGGAGAAAGAAAGGGTAGCGATACTTTCAAAGGAATAGATTTCCCCAAAATGCTTTGTGATGCCGGGATGTGTTTTCTCCACATGTGAGCTCCTCTCTGACTGCAGGTCCTCGCTGTCCCACAGAGACGCAGGGCAACGGAGACTGTAAACGACAGGAGACGGAGGCTCCGTCCTGTCGGACCACATCCTCCTCCCACCTCGACCTCAACTTCCCCCTGCCCGGAGAGAAAGGGCCCTCCTGTCTGGTGAAGGTACACTGATGGATTGACCCCCGGTCGCCTCGTCTACGTTACAGGAAGGGTGGGGATTGATTGCCAGTTTGTCGCCAGGTGTACGAGGACTGGGACGGCTTCAAACTCAACGACATCCTGGAGGTGTACGGCGTCCTGTCCGTCAGCCCAGCCCTCAGCGCGCTGGCCGACGAGAAGTAAGACACGTTCCGCCTTTTATTCGTTCCTCCGTCGATTTCTGCGCATTCCTCTCCGGTGGCGGCGGCGGTCTGCCCGCTCACGCTCGGGCCTGTCCACACAGAGACGCCTCCTCCTCCCCGCTGGACGCGGCCGACAGCATGGAGACGGCAGAGGAGCAGAGGGTTCACAGCCCGCCGGCCTCGCTGGTCCCTCGCCTCCACATGCTCTACGCCAAACCTCTGCAGCACAACAACCCGCTGCTGCCCTCGCTCACGCCGGAGGACAACAGCAACTGTAAGGACACAGAATCCTGCTGCCTCACCACATGTATACAGATATATATATATATATATATATATGTTCCATCCTGATATTGGCTGAGATCATTCAGAAAAGGGTTGGCTAGGAAAAAAACAAAAACAAAAACAACCTCCCGGATCATAACATGCAGTTTTTAGCTGCTTATCCACAAAGTGAACGCACGCAAATGAGTCCAGCTGCAGTCGCTCTGATTTGCATAACGTGCGGTGAAATAAGGGCTGATGTTGAGCCATTCGAACACGAGGCCTGTGAACAACAGAACGCAGTGATGTCATCCACCTCTGACATTGTTTCCATATGGTATAATGCTGTTTGAATAGTGGAGGAGTCACATACGTGCTCTTTGTGCAAGGACTCGCACAAAAGGAATGATTTCAAATCATCTTTTACTTCCAGTGAATCCGTTCATTTCCTTTTTTATTTAAAAAAAAAAAGTTACACAGTGTAGAATTGACTTCACACAGTTGATTTGTCAGATTAAGACTCCGATACGACCGATTCATTTTCTGACACTACTTTTAACATGCTTATGTCATATATACAACAACGCTAACACTGTTAATGTTAATGAGACAGCTTTAATGACCAGGTACGTGGTCAGCATAAGGAATTGGTTACTGGCAGTTGTCTCAGGGAAGGAGCAGAAATATACATAGAAATATATAAATAATAGGGGGAAAGAAAAAAAAAAAATATATATATATATATATGTGTTGACTGGATACAACAATCAATAGGAGTCACATTTGAAATGAAAACACGATATAAGACAGACAGTGGAGAACCAACCTCCGCCAAGGCCCAATCTGTGTCCTTTAATGAAATGAGGCTGCAGAAAATCTCACGATTCTCCCTCACGAGCCTTCGCGTGACCCATAATGCATCATTCCACCACATTTACTGGGTGGTCTGTGGTATACGTCTGCACAGACCTCCGTTGGAGTCACGTTGTCACGTCGCCCTCCAGCTGTGAGCACGAAGGAGCCATTAGCCTGATTTCATTCTTCCTCAGAGCTCTCCAAGAAAAGGAGCAGCCGATGCTGCTGATGTTCTTGTAAAGAGCCTGTCGCTGCCATAGAGGGAATCTTTTAACTCTTTGTGACCCTCCTCCCCCCTCCCCCCCCCTTACCTTCAGTTCTGTCTTCCTCCCTGAGCGAGATGGCGTCCGTCAGGGCCGAGCTGCTCTCCTACCTGACTCACGTGCTGCTGGGAGACGGCCTGGCTGCCGAGTACCTCGTCCTGCATCTCATCTCAAACGTGTAGGCGTCACATACAAAACAGCCGTCCGCTCCGAGGCGCAGAGGCTTCGCTCTGTAATCTGCGACTCTCTTCCAGATACGCCAGGCGAGACGTTCTCCCGCTCGGCAAGTTCACCCTGAATCTGAGCGGCTGCCCCGCGACCGGCTCTTTCACCGAGCGCCTGTACCAGGTCGTCCAGCAGCTGGTTCCCTCTGTGAGTGCGACTTGGCCCTGATCCAGTGTGTTCGATTCAGGCGACATGATTCCCATCTCTGGCGGCAGAGGTGGAGTGTGTCGTAATTGTGATGAGTCAAATCATAGCGTAATGACCTGTAAACAGTTTTAGAGCAGAAATACAAGTCGTTTCTGAAAAGGGTCACATTTAAAGGTGCAGAGTGTAAGATTTTGCTTATTTCTGTCACCTCTAAAAAATATTTTAAAACTACATACTGACATTTTCGTGAATTTCTGATGTTTTAAATATATATATATATATAAAATTTCTCCATTACCCTTAAATGAGCCCGTGAATGTATATTTACATCAGGAGCGGGTCCTCTCTATGGGGGCCGCCATGTTTTTACAGAAGCCCAGAGTGGACGAAACTAAAGACCCTCCTGAGTTTTAACGACAACTGGAGTCGACCATAGGTTCTCCTTCACGCTCAGAGGGGTGAGGGGATGGATCCAACACGCAACTTCACCTCTGAATATCACCAAATCTTACACACGGCACCTTTAAAGCTTTTTACGAAACGCTATGAAAAATAAAACAAATGCAATTGCACCGACATCATGCTTTGGTCGCAGTAATCTGTTACAATTGTCAGTCATCTTCCGGGCTGGATTGGACCCTCGGGCGGGCAGGTGTTGGCCCGCCGGCTGTATGTTTGACAGCCCTGCGCCAAGAATGAGGCCCTTTAATATTTACCAGCAGCAGAGCAATAACTACCCGTTTATGCGTAATGATACTAAGCCCATTATACCCTCCCATACTTGCTCGGACAAGCCACTTCACCACTAGATGTCACCAAATGCTGCACCTGAATGGTAATGAAAGTTTGTCTTCTTCGTCGTCCTGCAGTCGTACTATCTGGGCATGAGCCTCCAGACCATGAACCAGATGCAGATGGTGCCCAAGAAGGACTACGTGGCCAACCGGCTGGTGAGCGGAGCCCTGCAGCTGGGCCGGAACACCTCGCTCTTCCTGGACGAGACCAAGCTGGAGCAGGGACAGCTGGACGTGACGGGTAGGACGGCGAGAGACCACAAGGGGACAACACTGACCCTGCAGTCGGCGTCCTCTCTGCGGACGCAGCAGCAGAGGAGAGCTCTGGCTAACACAATCCTGTGTGTGTGTGTGTGTGTGTGTGTTTCTGTGTTGAAGGTGTGCGAAACGTCACAGCCATGGGGAACCTGATCTCGTGGCAGAAGGTTGATTATGACTTTAACTACCACCAGATGGAATTCCCCTGCAATATTAACGTGCTGGTGGTGTCGGAGGGACGCTCGCTGCTGCCGGTGAGGAGACGGGGGGTGGGGGGGTGGGGGGGGGCGGGGCTTAGGTTTCCCGCAGCCTCTGGGCGAGGCAAAGACAAACGCGCCTCTTAACGTTACGGTTACAAAAAACAAAAAACAAAAGCTAGGTCGAACAAAAAAGACACATTAGATAAACACCTCCACTGTCTGACCCATCCTCTTGAGTATGGGGGGCAGGGGGCAGGGGGGGCGGGGCTTAGGTTTCCCGCAGCCTCTCCTGAGACCCAGTCGTGTCAAACGCTGGAGGTTGTTTCCAGCCAGCGTCACGCTGTCGCCTCGGCCGCCATTGGCCGGCCCACCGCTGCCCCTCCGGCCAGCGCCTCTCTCCCGGGTCTCACTCTGTCGCGAGCAGCCCGAGGAATGCGCCGTGTTCTATTCCTGTGTGTTGGGCTGATGGGTTGCCATGGCGGCAGCTGTGTGCCACAGCAGCAATCCTGAGAGAGGCGTCAGTGCCCGGGCCCGTCTCGTGGACCCGCGAGCGAGGGGCAGCAGGCAGCAAACAGCTGCCGGGGTTGATCAGAAGCCACGGCCGTGTTTACATTGAACGGCTGGAGGGTCAAGCGGAGGAGCGGACGCCCGCCGCGCGTTTGATCCCGTCGGTCTGCGACGTGCCAAACCAGGCCGGCCGTGGTTTCTGCATAGCAACACCTGAAGGAACGAGAAAAACACGTGCATATCTCCTTTTACACGGTTAACCCCCCCCCCCCCCCCCCTCCCCCCGCCCCCCCCCCCGCCCCCCCCCGACTCAATGTCCGCCATTTGTCTCTCCCTCCACCTCCGCAGTCAGATTGCCAGATACACGTGGAGTCTGAGGTGGACTCGGAACTCGTGGAGGAGTATCTCAGCGGCCTGCACGTGCACCGCCGCACCTCGTCACAGCTCAACAAGCTGCGCATCTACCTGAGCGTCGCGCGCCTGCTCGACTACAGCATCTCTGATGAAGTGACCAAGGTGAGGCCTGTGTGTGTGTGTGTGTGTGTGTGTCCCTCAGCTGTGTACTTGTGTACCCCACAGGCCTTTTTGTGTGTGTGTGTGTGTGTGTGCTTGATAAGCGGACCCCGTCCCAAGTGTTTGTCCTTTTCTGGTGTCCTCAGTCGGTGGAGGACGACTTTGTAGATATGAGGAAGGACGACCCCCAGAGCGTTTCCGCCGAGGACCTGCACAGGATGCTGGTGGTGGCGAGGTGAGCGGCGATTCACACCCACCCGATCCTCCCTCTGTTCTCCGCATATCACTTCATTTTTACCGTCAGAACAAAACAAACCGCTCCGGCGTTTTCAGTGTGACAGCGGAAAGGTCCGATGTGACGTAAATGGGGACGACGTTAATGTGACTTGTCCAAAGCCTCGTGGACGGCCCAGGCCGAGACACTGAGCTGTCACCAGTGTGTGTGTGTGTGTGTGTGTGTGTGTGTGTGTGAGAGAGCGGGATGTGTCTGACTGTGTCTCTGTCTGCAGGTTGTTGTCTCTGAGCCTGGGACAGACGTCTCTGTCCAGAGACAGCTGGCTGAGGGCCAAACACATGGAGGCGCTGCGCAGGAGCCGGATGGAGCAGCACAAGTGCGTCAACGGCAACGAGCCATGATCACGTTGACGAGCGACACGGTCCCCGTTTTTCCTTTTTGATACGTTTCAAAAGGTTTGTAATAAAGATGTTTTTCACATTTCAGTTTTGTGCACAGCTTGTCTCTGTAATCGATGTCACATTGAAATCAATCCTCACATTATAGAGTCACTGTAATGCTGTTGTTGTTTCACACCTTAGATTAGTGCATAGCTAAACTTCCTGCTCCACATTCATACATATCTTTATATTCCATGTTCAAATAGTGTTTTAAGTATACAAATATTTAAAAATAAGAATTTTATTTATTATTTTTTTTTTAGAATTTTTATATTTATTTCTAAATTCGCTCTTCCTTCACTTGATATACATTTTTGCAATCAGTTATACATCCGGCCTTTATGGAGCACTTTATCAAAGAGGGGATTTAGTATCGTGGCATTCTGGGATAGGGATGAAAGACTGGGTTCAAACTACAGACCTTTTGGTTTAAGGACAATCCAACTCCCTCGGGCTATAAATGCAAACTTCATTCTCTCATGAGGGATTTTCGAGTGGAAAATCTTCCTAATGAAAAAAAACCTCCACGTTCTTGATTTTTAAGTAACACACCTACAAGAGGATAAGAATAAATAGGATACTTTAATATACAATTCAATCATAGTACACTGTGGAAATCAATGACAACAGTCAGTTGGTAAAGAGGAGAGACACTGACCACAGACATTCAGATGAAACGGTGCCAAGAATTAGAAAACGTGTTCAAACAGTGCAAATCAAACGCTTGTAAGACCTCTAGTCACATGATAGTACGTTACAGTCCGGGGTCCTAACAACAGGAGGGGCAGGACGACCACTGACAACAAATGAGGAGGTGGTTGCAACAGCACTTGGTTTAAAAACAAAAAAAAAGGAAATGGAGAACCAAAAAAACTCACCCGGCAAATACAGGATTAAATCTTCACACCCGACACCAGCACTGAGGCATCGTGGTCTATATCAGGAATGTTGAGGAACTCATTTTTCCGATCAGAATATGATGCATCTGCTTTACTTGGGAACTGCTCCAGTGTTTGCACTCCTGAAGGACGATTACAAAAACCCTCTACCCTCCGAATTGAGCATTACAGCCGTCATCTTTAAGCTTTGGCAGCACCACACACACACTATCAGCAGGTTGAATATGATCCAGCACCCTCAAAGCAGTCGAGTCTCACTTTAACACAAATATAACACACACGTGTTCCATATCTTATCTGCTGGTGAGCATGATGAATGCAGAAAGGAGGCAAACATAACACAAAATATGCAACATAATGTTTATGTTGAGATATTTCAGCCCCTAAACCTTATTGTTGTTTGTTAAAATCACACAAATACACAAGGAAAGTGGAGCAAGAGATTCTGGATAAATCCTAATGAGGCAGAACCTCGTTTTTAGAGGTTAAATGTTCAATTTAACAATGTTTACAGCTTCGTAGCACATTAATGCATCTCTAAGCTCTAAAACAAGCAGCAGCAAGGAGGTTGAAACACACACGCACACACACACTGTACAATATACACAATCATTCCAACATCATCTCTTAAACCTGCTTGTTTCCGTAGAAATGTGCCAGTGGGTGAAATATCCCAAGATAAAAATTGGATGAGGAACAGTGACCCTGGACATGTGTTTATACAATACACCAAAATGTAACATGTAAGAATGGACTTAAAAAGGTAGATTTTGCCATAAATACCTGATATACATAATCCCACTTCTTTTCCCCATTAAGGCAAATATGCTTTCCGTTGGGGGGAGTGCATAAAGCATCAGTGTTTCTAATAACTGGGAGCATCTAAACAAACTAAATGCTACTCTCTTGTCCTAAATCCCCAAACATGCAACATCATTGTACAATGCAATTCAAACGCACCCTTATTAAGTGAAAACAACCCGAATATTTCTCTCTATCAAAACGGCTCCGACCAGCAGCTTTCTGGTGTCTCGTAGTAAGTGATGACAGAGCATGGGGCGTCCTTCTCAAAATAGAATGCTTCTACCGCTTTGAAGATGTGAAACTGTCACCCTGCCATGTACAAAAAGCTAAAAGGTAGGAGTTCTACTGAGGGAACAGTTAAACATACAATACTCACTGTACATATCCACAACCAGGATACTCTTCACTAAGGTCTTGTGTAGTCATCGTTTCTATTAATGGTAATATATTGTAAGTTACACTTGACAACATTGATCTTACATAGGATAACTACGTACAGTATGTCGTCCGGATAGTTTCTGGAAGCTGTACAAAGGGTTACAGAGAGCACAGAGTTTTCCTTTGGGAGCCACTAAGAGATTATTTGGTTGGATTCTACGGCGACTGGCGTGAATCGAAGGTTGTGACGAGCACTACGTCAGGTGACCTGCGCATTCGGGGTGAAGGCGCTGCTTCCACAGACATTCAACATGCAGCTCATGTTCACCTGCCCCCGTCTGAGACCAGTCACCTCACATCTACAGGCCTTGTGTGTTCCCACAGAAAGATAGTGACGTGTTTACATGCACAAAAACGGAATACTCACGTTTAGTTTCAAATGTCATGGGAAAAAAAATCTAGCGTATCGTCAGATGCCTCTTGAGTTTTTCGTAACAACAACATTTACGTAAGTAAACACAAACTCCTACTCGTTAGGCTTGATGACTTGATTTAGCATAGCAGGATTTTATATTGATGCAGGACTTCAACTACTTGCATAAGGTGCTCACTGACACATGGGATCTCTAATGTTTTTCCCCAAATACCTTCACGTGTATTACATTTGATACCCAGCCTAGGTACGTAGACACTGTTACACTGAGACATGAACATCATGTGTAAAATTGCACAGCAGAAGGAAAACAAGCTTTATGAGAATCCGTGTTATGTACGTGTAAACATTGTCACTGAATGGAGGGGTTAAGTACGTACTACGTGTCATTTCTGAAGCCTGCACAGGAGTCTTCATTCTACTGGTTGTTATCGACTAAAGGGAACATTGAAGATTGCATCTCTTGGCTGAGTAGTGATGCTGTGTGCAAGCTTTTGCTACTGCTACCATACAGGAAGTGTCACCGCCTCGCACTGCTACAAGGAAAGCACTAGATCTGAATGATCCTGGTCTGGCACTGTGTAAACATTGCCTTCAGCTCATTCTCCTGGGCCTCGTTGATGGTGTCCGGCTCGGGACTCTTCTGAACCTTCGCTACGGCGAAGTTGATGCCTTGGGTGAGTCCCGCCTGGGTGAGGCTGGCCACCTGGACCATGGAGCTCTTGATCTTGGCAAAGGGGGACACCGCTCGGCTGCCGTTGCTGTCTGCCGGCGAGGGGCCGAGGCTGCCCTCCAGCTGCGAGCTCAGGCTCCTCTGAGAGCCCCCTGAGGCCGCGGAGCTGGGCTTCTGCACGGTGAGGAGGGTGGTGGTGGTGGTGGAGGTAGAGGACTGGACGTCTAGCTGCGACGGCCTCGGGAGCTGGGGCTCTTCCTCCTGAGCGCACAGCAGGTCGGACTCCGAGTTTGCCGAGGCCTTGTTGCGTGCGGGTGCTGCAGGATTGAGCGGAGGTACAGGAGCTGGAGGATTCTCTCCAAACACCTCCACGGGGATGGTCTGAGCATCCTGGACAAACTGGTGGCAGTAGGCATCGATGGGGGTCCCGAAGTCAATCAAGATGGCTTCTTCAGCCACCGAGGCGGCACCTGGAGATTTGTCATTGGTGGCTTGAGGGGAGGTTTCCTGCACCCCCTCACATCCAGTGACGCGGATCACGGAGGGAAGGTTTAGCTCCACGCTGCCTATGGACTGGGAGCGGCTGCCAAGTCGAGGGTTTGAAGCTACGATGCCACAGCTGGGCAGCACGTAGTCCACGTTTTCCAAAGAACCGGAGCACGGGTGCTCCGGGTCAGAGTTGTAGGAGTCGGAGTCGTCGGAGATCTCGGAGTGCTCGTCGCAGAGGTCTTTGCCGGGGTTGTTATCGGACGTCTCCAGGCTGCTGTCCGACTTCCAGAGGTTCACGTGCATAGTTGGTTTTAGGAAATTGACTTTCACGTCAGGTTTGGAGAAGGTGCCAAGTTTACCGAGGGGCTTGAAGGGGCCGATGTTTACGTTCGTCTTGGTCTGTTTGACTTTCTGATTGAGAGAGGAGAATTTGTTGAGGAGGAAACTTTTGCCCTGTGCCAAACCTGAGCTGCCCTGGACCTGATCAGCAGGTTTGTTCTGGATTCCCATTATATCCTCGTGAGGTCGACTCTGTCTCCTGGAGAAGAGAAACAAACACAATAAGAACTCATTAAACATTCAAACGTTCCCTGATAGTTTCAAGATTCATCTTCATTCAATCACTTCTCTAAATAAATGTATTCATAAATTTACTCACCTCTCAAGCTTCTTCTCAACCACTAGCAGGTCCAACCCCGTGGGCTGTTTTGTTATGCGCAGCATCTCAGCTATGCATTGCAATGTATCTGAAATATGTCACAACATGCATTGTCAACAAGTGTTTTCTTTTATTTCCTTTAAAGGTGCAGTGTGTAATTATTTGGGGACATAAAGAGGTGAAGTTGCATATTGTATCCATCACCTCATCCTCACCCTCCATCACCTCAAATATACATAAACGGGCTCATTTAAAGGTGCAGTGTGTAAGATTTGGTGCCATCTAGTGGTAAAGTTGCATATACATTCCGCGCATGCACGAGAACCAATGGTAGCCCACAGTTGTAAAAGTCAAAGGATGTAAATCTTACACACTGCACCTTTAAGGATGGGGGGGGAATCCTAGATTTAGGTGATTATGAATTCATGAGTGAGGTAGTATGTAATTGTTTTGTAATATTCTTAGAAGTGACAAAAAAACAGAAATCATACACACTGCACCTTTAATGAGTAAAAAGAGATAAAGTCTACCTTTTCCATCATCCTCAGGATTCCGCGTGGCTGCCCTCAGCGTGTGGAAGTATCCGCTCGTCTCTTCGTTCCTGTAGTGCAGACGCATGCAGCAGAACTTTGGCTTTCCAAACAGAGTCGGCTCCGGACCTGCAGTGAAACAGAGGTTAGACTTCAAACTTCACCGACATGTTGCTGAGAGGTTACTGAGAAACTGTTCAGGACACTTTTGGGAAGTGTCAAGTGAGTCAGTGAGTGTATGAGGAAGTTCACTTTTCCTTTGACTCCGACCGCTTACCGATTTCAATCTTCTCCAGACCCTCCAAGTTCATGCGCTGGTACTGATTGACCTTATCTGCTTCTTCATCATAACTGAAATGAATGGAAATAAATGCAAATGTAAGTGAATCTAGAATTTTTACAGAGACTGTAGGTTCCTTATTAATGAAGCCTCAGCTTGACACTCATCATCATAACCCTCGTCCACAATTCAGAGTCAAAATCCACAGAATCCTTCGATGTAGTTTTACTCTTTAATCCACAAAAATAAAGCAATCCAAAAATCCAACAATGAGAAACGAAAAGTGTGAGAAAAAGTGAGAGATTGCGAGTGAGTGAGAAAGAGATTTTGAGAGTGATATAGTGACTGACCCTGTAGTCAAACTCAACCAATTTATAGGTATCAAAAATGTAACTGAAATTCCAAAAATTATGATCTACCACAACATTCCCCACAATATAACAAAAAAATAATGTGTATCAAACTGCTAGACCTTCTAAAGTGTTACAAAATAAATATGAAAGATCAATGTTTCAATCTAATGAAATGATTTCATTATCAAATAAACCAAATTTACCATTAAAGATACAAACTTGGATTACTAAAATATCTAATAACTGAGCCTCTACTTAGGCTCCTACAGAGACTTTTTTTTTTTTAAGTCAGACTTACTAAGCAATGTAGTAGGCTTTGTCCGACAGAAGCAGCAGCACATCCACATCTTTGTTGGTTGCGTCGATGAGGCTTGTGGGAAAAGAGAGCAACAGATTGCGAAGAGCTTTTTAAAACCAAGTCTGCAAAAACAATTCAATTAAATATACAACTCAATGATTCCACGCCCAGGCTGGAAAGAGAATGCGGCTAATGACACCAACAAAGACTCGGTGAACTGAGGTACAGACCTCATGTCGCAGTTGATGAGCGCCCAGCCTCCGTGGAACTTCTCATCGTCGGGCAGCAGCAGCTGCATGTACGTCTGCAGCAGGAGGCCGACCTGCTCCTGAGCACCTCGCTGGCTCTCCTGCTCCTTCTCCTCATGCTCCTTCTCTTTGTTGAAGATAGAGTACAGGTCCTCGGTCACCGGCAGCCCCATCATTAGGTCTGCAGGGAGAGGAGCTCGTGTTTAGCGCCAAACGATAAAAGATGAAGACACACGTGCTTGTGAGGCTGTTGGATCAGTCCCATCGTCTTTACCAATGACCGCTTGTCTGTAGGCGTCCCTGAAACGGTTCAGGTAGTAGCGATTAGCTGAGTTCACGCCATCCTTCATCACCCCAGCCAGTTTCCTCTCTCCTGTCCTGGTGAAATCTCCCTGAAACACATCAGTTGAAACAGAGAACCTGTCACCTCCAAAAAGAACACCCCCTGCACGTCATTCGCATTCATTTGATTTACCGATTGAAAAAAATAAAAAATAAAAAACGTTGACAAATTGAAGCTTGTGACTGCAGTTTAAAGCAAACACTGATTCAGAGGTGAGCGTGTTGATGAGGTTACCTTGAGCGCCGCGGTTCCCGCGTACTGTCTGCTGATGGTGTCGCCGTTGTTGGCCCACATGATCTGATAAATCCTGTAGCACTTGACAGGCAGCGGCTGCTCTGGAGGCATTACACCCAGTTTCTTCAGCTGCAGGAGGATGAAAGGAAAGATTGCAATCTGCGGGCTGTTTGAAAATTGAGTCAACAGAGCTGTCTCTCCTTCAACTCACAATATGTCTGCAGTGAAAGGTCACCTCATACGAACTGCTCAATTTACATTGGTATTTGCAGATTCAATTTTAGTCATGTGACGGTGGTGGAGTTGCTGGATTTCTGGTTAGCTGTAACCTTTTGGGCAGAGAAATAACTGAATGTGTGTGTGTGTGTGTGTGTGTGTGTGTGTGTGTGTGATCTGATGGACAAACGTATGCAGATCAGTAATCTGCAACACAAACACAAATTTAACTCACAACAAAAGAACTAAAGTATTTATGAAAGCAAGAAAATCATATGAATTAGAAGTGAGCCTTTTGTAAATTGCTTTGTTATTCCAACGGTTTTGTTTTACTTCTGACATTCGTACTATTTTTTGTCACTTCTATTGGTAGAAAAACACTTCCAAAACAATTATATACTGACATTTTCATGAATTTATAATCATCTACATGTATGTTTTTTTTTTATTACCGTTAAATGAGCTATTTAATGTATACTTAGATCAGGAGCAGGTCGTCTCTACGGGGGCCGCCATGTTTGGACATAGAAAATATCTTTTGAGTTTGAACAATAACAGAGTGCTACTATAGGTTCTCCTACAAGGTCAGAAGATGAGGTGATGGATACAACATGCAACTTCACCACTAGATGCCACCAAATCTTACACACTGCCCCTTTAAGTACAAAAGTACAAAAGATACAGAAGATACTAGTGTCTGTTGCCAACATCAAGAGAGAAAATCAGATGTGCGTGTGTGTGTGTGTAAGAGAATTTTTTATTTTTTTATTTTAGTCCAGACAAACTCACCTGCTGTTCCATCACAACTCGAGCGACAGCAGCCTGAACCACATTGGTCCTGTCCAGACAGTCCATGCAGTTCACTCTGAAGATTCCCTCCTGTTTGCAGATCACTCCTGCTTGGTCCACCCTGGACAGACCATTCATTAGGGACAAGAGGACATTAATGCAAGTGGGATATTTCAGCTATTAAGGAACATATCTAATATGAATGGTGACGCACTTACCAGGCCCATTTCATGTCAGTGATGATGTCAGAAATGGCATCTGTCAGTATTTGCACATTTTCAAACTTCATGCCTCGGCTGAAAAATAGGATGTGAGACAGACAAAGGGGAAGTGACTGCAAAGTAGTATGAAATGTACGGTTTATGTCGACGTTCATGAGAGCATCCCTCTTACCAGTGCTCATGAAAGTCAAATGAAACATATGTGAGGTTTGGATTGTTGTACAGCAGGACTTGCTTTATGTAAGCATCGCCAATTATCTTCTCCCGCCCACTTTGATCCACTAAGTTTATAATGACCTGAGAACAATAAAACAAAGCATCACTTCGCATTGTGGATAACAAGTGTGTCGTGCTGCAATAATAAATATCAGAGGAGGCACAAATAAAAGAATACTTTAAATGAAGCTTTGTCACTTGTACGAGGTTGAAAAGGTTTTAAGAAGCCTTTGAGGCTAGGACTTCACCAATTCACATCAGGATGCTCTTATTTTAATTTTCAGTTTTAACATGAAAGATGTATTTCCTCAGTCAGATAATAATAATCACATGAAGAAGAATAACCACAGACACTGATGCGTGAAGGTTTTAAAAACACACATGCAAAACACAAAATCACCTGTTTTGTGTAGAGTTTAAGCTGCTCTTCAAAGTGAGATGCAAAGTAAGTCATGGTCTCCCTCTCTTCTGCAACACGACAAGACATACGTATATCACTGAATCTGGCTGAGAACACAAAGAGAGCAGTGCTGCAAGACTGAAATCAAATTAAAGAATGAAGTGGTCTGTGCCGGGCAAGCCAATGAGAAGGCAAGGAGGCAATTGAATCTTGGTAGTTCAGGAACAGCAAAATACTCATATCAAATCTAGAATTCCATTTCCTCGAGTTAAAGTGAAACGCATTCGGGAAGGTAGAGCAGGGAACGGTGACTGACATGATAGATGAGCTCTGCGTTCAAGAGAATGACAAGTCTTTAAAGAGTGTAAAGTGGTGGGTTGTTGTGGGCCTTTGAGAAACGCTCTCGCTAAGATAACGTGCAGGATAATGCAGCGGTGCTGACCTTTCTCTAAGCGTGGCCGGGGATTGTAGCGGTACCCTGCCTGGCTCCAGAAGACGGGCACAGAGCCACGAGTCTGCACAAAGGACAGCGTGTGACTGTGCACGTGGATTAACTGCTCTGTCTCCACATAGTTAGCCACGTGGCCATCTGTATCAACTCCCCTGCGCTTGTAGCGCATCCCTGAGGGTAAGAAAGAACGAATAAACAATCCGATTATTTATATCACAGATACGGGCACAGCGATCAAACACGTTGTTCCCAGCTCCTTGAGGCTAATCGTGCAATACCGACTGCTCGTTTGAGTCAGAGCTGAAAGGTCCGACCTGCGCGGTGGCGGCTGCGTCTCGAGATGAGCGCCACAGTGAAGCGAGGGTGGATGTCGTCCACACATGTGACTTCCTGTGGTGGGGTCTCAGGGCTGCTCCTCTCCTCATCCGACGTCTCGTTGTAGTTCACCACCAGTTCCTCCACTTGCACGAACCCCTGGATGATTGGCGTCACCCAAAAGTCGACCTCTGGGACCTGGGGCCATCGAGAAATAAAACATGGACGATTCAAATGGCGTTTGCCGGGACGCCAGGGAAACACTTTGCATCCGCAAAGTAGACAAAGTAGATGACGCTCTTTGAGCCAGAGCCACTATCTCAGTATTTCAATGCTCTGCTACAGGAGCATGTAAATGCCGTCTTTTGTTATTGGGTTCTACAAGGATACCTGAAGGTCAGTGAGGTCCTGGATCATGTGTTTATTCCAGAAGAAACGGTCATCCACCTTTCAGAAAGATCAAAAATCACAGTGAGACAGGAAGTCGTTTACACTCCCATCACACTCTTTATGTAACGGTCCGTCTCCAAACCTGCTTCCACAGGGGCAGGCCGGTCTTCTCCGAGTCTCCTTGCCGCTGCACGCTGTTCGTCAGGTCGTAGGTGGGGCTGTAGTAGAAGGAGTCGTAGTCCATGAACACCTTGTACAGCTCATCCAGCAGCCGCCTCTCCAGCCGCTCCTTCTCCTTGTTCTCCTTCACCTGGAAGGCAGGGGAATACTGGATTGGATGGACGGATAGAAGAGAGTCAGAGTTTAAAATCCCGACAGATCCCTGAAAGTCTTCAAAAGGTGGGAAAGAAAGGGAGTGTATGGAAGAGGGGAAGAACACAGGACACCTCTAAACGTGAACTAAACACATAAATACCTTCTTCTTGATGGGCACCGCCACGTTAGATTTGATCTGGCTCAAGGTTTTCATCAGAAACTTTGACTCATCCGGAGACTGCGCCAGTTTCTCTGGTTTGTCGATTCCAAAGTGATGCTTTTTGCAAAGCTGAAAAAGAGGATCTTTAATCAAAACTCTGGCTATTAGACGATTTCTAAAGATGTTTTTACTGTTTGAGACCATCTTCCAGTTCTCACGAGAGTCTGTTCTGTGAGACAGGACCAGCTACTTGGATTACGGCAAACAACTACACACTTTTCCGATAAGACAAGAGACAACCTCACGTCTACACTGATCTATAGGATTTGTAGGAGCAATACAGGAGTGAAGGAGAACGTCTGACAGGATGGGGTCTAAGAGCCGATCACAGCACCATCATCCTCCTCTTTACTTACTTGAAAATAGTCTGTCTCACCATCCATGATGTTCCCCTGAAAGCAACAATCGGCTTCCTTTGAGATCTATTGCAGCAATTTTATGACTGCCTGTTAATTTTCCACTCTAAACACGCGGGTGGGAGATAAAACAGACTTTCTTTTAATCAGAGAAAATGAAAATATAACAACTACATCTCAGGTTGCATCACTATTCTCCTCAGGATGAATCACGCACGGACGCACAGAGGGTGGTCTCGGGCACGTGAGAACGTTTGAGGCTTCCGCCTGCCCCCGACTGTCAAAGCGTCTGAATACAATCACTAAGAGACAGCTGCGCTGCGCTCGTCTGGTTCACAGCGCCTTCATGCACACCTCCAGCTCCAGCTCCTGAGGTTCTTCGTCAGAAAGAGGGATGACGGCAATCTTGGTGATCTTGTAGACTTTGTGGTCGCCGGGTAAACAGCCGACCAGTGCTTTCTGGCGGATGAGTACGAGGCCGAGAGGAAGGTCTGCCGAGAGGAGGAGAAGGAGGGGGAGATGCGTCATGGGTGCAGAATTCCACACATTCTGAGAGGTGTGAGGAGCAGCAGCACACCAGTTGTTTAAGATCCGTATTCTGTATAAAGCAATGCCACAAGACGCCTGGTTAATAAATATCGAAGTCCTGTTCATCCACATAATTTGCCTGAATACAACACTTCTCTTCTCTGCTCATGTATTTCCAGGTGAAGGACCTCGATTGGAAACCGCCCGAGGACCTTGAAGACACGCAATAAACAACGATACCTACGGGTAAGGGTCTTCACACATTTCTATAAGAGTTAGGAGCATCAAACGCATTGAATGACTTCAAAACCCAAATGGAAAACACTGGTAGGTAAATGTTTGTTTCAAGGTTTCTCGTCACTCCGTCTTACCTGTGTGAAGCTGAATCTTTCCAATGACACCTTCCACCAAACCCAAACACACCGGATTCCAGGCCAACAGCAGGTCTGTGGCTGATATGAAAACAAGAACATGACACATCAGATTACCGATGCAGAAATATGTTGTAAGACAATCAAGCAGACAAGGTTCAGCTCTTAGTTATTGGTGGCTGTTTCAACATCTACTCATACAAATGCTCAAATACAGTTTGCATTCTTGTGCAAACTTCCCGTGACACTGCACTTTACTGAGGGACATTTGAATATGAAACAATTTCCATCTGCTGTGAAAGACAGTTGATCAATTTAAAAAGGTCGAATGTGTAATATTTTCAGAATCATAATGATGTTTAAATGAGTGTAAACGCATGTGAAAGGATATGAATTATTGTTTCGATAACTCCAGAGCGAGCTGGTTCTCTCTACATATTCCCACTACATTACACCATGATTTAACGCCAGTAGAAAATGGATCAAATAAGCACAATTTGAGAAACAGAAGGCAACTATTGGTTCTCCCAACCTGCTTGGAGGTGAGTAGTCATCTGGAACATGCAACGTCCCACATTACACCGCTGTATCCAATTCAGTTTCTCTTTCTATTTCAACATTAATCTGATTATTACAATGTAAATTATAGATTGACACTATAAACTCACCATATCTCATCTAACCCATTGTAATATTTGACATTATGCACTTCTTATGCATCTTTATTTACACTAACAGGTAGTTTCGCACACGAAAAGCTTATGGTAGAAATTCCTAAACCAAGCAGAAAGTGGTTCACGCCATTTATGGTCACATGACTAGCGTCAAACTTGTTTTTAAAAACAAACAGACATGGTCAACAATTTGTCGGTAAAAACACAATAACAGAAGGACCAGACTGAGCCTGAGTGAAAGTTGCAGGTCTGGTTGTTCTCATGGTTACAAAAGGTGAAGCAGCATTTTCCGGCCCAGTTAGCATTCACCCACATTTTAAATCAGCGAGAACAAACAGGAAGGAAAAGTGACAAGTCTTCAGAGAGGGATTAAATACCACAAGTGAGGGAAAGCAGGAAGAATGCGAAGGGAGTGACTGAGGGTGGAGAACATCAACGGTGAGGCAGACTTAAACAATGCTGCTTCCTGTTCTGCTCGCCAGAGAGAAACTCATGTGCTCCCTGGCGGTGCCAGCCCCTGACCACCGTGGAAATAAAAACACAAGCAAAGAAAACTAAAGCCACATCACCGGGGATGAGTAATATCATGGAAATAGTTGAGCGTGTGCTCGTGAGAGCAGCGGAAACCCAGCGAGGAGTGGAAACGCTTTTTTCCAATTAAATAATGAAAGAGTGGTGCAACTAAAAACCAGTTCAGGATGGCTGCACAGCCCACGCCACTTCAGGTGTCACTGGGACCACGTGCACGGCACATGTACTGCTCTCGGGTCCCTGGAAACTTTGCGTTCGCTTCGAGTGGGAATGTGTGTTTCCCACACAGAGATGATCGGCGGCGGAGGTGACATGTGAAATGTCGCTCAGAGCCCGGCAGCTCATTTCACGCTAGTCTCAACTTGTTTGTGTTGAGCGTCAAAAGGTCCAGTGTGGAAGTGTGTGACACTTCAACTTAGTATTTGGATGATTGAACCAACTAGATGTATGAGTTGTTGCTTCCTCTGTGAGATGAATAAAGGATCCGTCGATCTATCTTCATCAAAGGCGCAGTGTGAGATTTCAGACTTTTTAGAGATTTCAGAGTATTACAAAATAATTACACACATTTTCATGATTATTTAAATGTGTTATTGAGACCTCTGGCCCTTACATGAGCCCATTTGTGTATAGTGTACCGGAGGAGCGGGTCCTCTCTACAGGGGCCGCCATGTTTTGACAGTCGCACAGAGTGGACAACCGAGGGCTATCAGGTTCTCCTGCATTCTTGGAAGGTTACGGGTGAGGTGATGGATGCAACTTGCAACCTCACCACTGGATGTCACCAAATCGTACACCACTGCACCTTTAATATTTAGAAATGAACCAGGTTCTATCCATGAAGGCCACCACATGTTTAGGGAGAGAATGAACAATCTATTGAGAGCTAATGATGAATGGAGGCTACTGCGTGTGTAGGGTAGTCGAGCTGCAACATGCACCGTCGCCATTAGAGGTCTCTAAAGCCTAAACACTGTCGCTTTAAAGCATTTATTGGTGCAACTGTAGGATAATAGATCTATGGTTTAACCCGGTGTATGGCAGACTGTCACAGGTAGAGGACAAGGTGTGTGTGTGTGTGTGTGTGTGTGTATGTATGTATGTATGCATGTGTGTGTGTGTGTGTGTGTGTGTGTGTGTGTGTGTGTGTGTGTGTGTGTGTGTGTGTGCAGAAACAGATCAGTCGCAGTCTGTGTTCGGTGTGAAACACAAGCGGTAAAGCCAAAAGTTTGAAGTCAGCTTGGGGTGTTGGCACTTACGGAATGAAAGCCAGCACGATGATTTCAGGAGATACGAGAGGAGCGTAGACTCCTGACGTGAACACACGTCGCTTCGTTAGAAACGAACGTGTCGATTCAAAGCTGACAAACGATAACAACGGGGCTCATTGAGCACCGGAAGTAGTGACAGGATATCACAGACAGAGATTATACTAAACCTCTGAGGTGTTATAGATGCACACTGACCTCGAACACGGTGCGAGTTAATCCAAACAGGCTCCCACACACACATACACACACACACACACACACACACACAGGCGCACACACACACACACACACACACACACA
>JAFBJT010108275.1:232769-249542 GCA_016785325.1 Chascanopsetta lugubris
AAAAATCCCAAGTAAAAAAAAACGACCACACAAAGACGGGGTAGTGCTGAATATTCAGAATCATGCATCATCAGTTTGACTCATTAACTGTTCTGCTCTGTGAAAGATACATGAAGGTGTTTCGTGATGTGTGATTTCTACGAGTGTAAAAACATACACACTTCAAAGCACAATCAAAAACAGGAGTCATCCCTTCACTTCTGAACAAAGAAACATCTCATGTGAAACATAGTCACAAAAGACTCTTTGGATGCGACAAGAAGGTTCAAATCAAGTGTTGCAACAATTTCAGTCGTTCTATTTCAATCAATACATAAGCAGATCAATGAGACTCTATGTTATTGTTTCTCTACTGTTGGAACTGAGCTACACATTTCATTTCGTTCATGTGCCAACTCGATCAGTAGCGACACACATGATCGGTAAATCCTTTATTTCTCCAGCAGGGGCATAACGCTGACATTGAAAAGCTACAAACATCCGCGGTCTCATCTGAGAAGGGCCGTCTTTACAAAAGGCATCTTCAGTGAAACCAGTCATCTCCAAAGGAGCTGATGTTTCCTCATGTTGAATCATCATCAGCCTCTGCTCCCTTTTCCCTCCAGCATCAAAACATTGGCAGAGGAAGGTTTCTGCTTCCTGCTCCCGGTGCAGCAGCTGCTGTTAGAAAGTCCATCTTCACCAAACTCAAATCTGAATTTCGTCCCCATGTTTACCCAAACTCAGTGATATCGCATGTTTACTGTACAATCTATTCTTTCATGATGATAATAACTGGGTTGTTCCGTTATCAGCTGCATTATCCTGCACCTGCAAATGTTCCCCCAGTAGAAATACTACATCTACAGAGTTTCGTACGTGTTCATGTTCTCAGGGCTTTCGTTACAAGCGCAAGTCCTCAGATCAAACACGAACAAACCGTAACGTTTGTCATCGCACCACTCAGGGTTCGGTGATGTTGTTTCCTTTCAGTTTTAAGGTCCATCAATCGTTTACTCTCAACTCTTTCAGATGGAGCCAACGAACGGGAGCGTCTCCATCGGCCGTCAGCTGTAACATGAGAGCATTGTAAAGGTTCCTATGGTCCTAACATGTGCCAGCGTTTCCCCTCGGCTCTCTGAATAACCTGCGCCGGCCCCTCTCAGTAAGCCCTCCTGATCTCGTAGGCCGACCAGGGGCTCAGCCCATCCTCTTTGGTCCAGGACCCCTGAGCCTCCGCATCGGTCGGGAGGCTTCCGTGGCTGTCGGCCTCCTCCATCACCATCTTGGACACCAGGTCGTTGGTGGGGCTGCTCATGTAGGGCAGGCAGGAGAAGGAGGCGGAGGGGGCGGGGTAAGAAGTGCTGCTCAGGGAGTGGTAGTGGACATCGTCCAGAGAGTGCAGGGTGTAGGGCTGGCTGCCGGGGACAGAGCACATGGAGGAGCCTCGGCTGGAGGACCGGTACTGGGAGGGGCTGCCGGGGGGCTCTGGATGGGGCATGGAGGGTGGGACGCTGACAGAGGCCAGGCCGTCTGGGCAGAGAGGATCTACCTGAGGAACCGGACCCGACTCTGGCGCCGTCTGTTCCCATGTGTCTCTCTGGAGCGGGAGGACAAGAGAGGAAAAGCTGAATCATTCAGTCCAACATTTCCTCCGCTGACCGAAGGAAACGACATCACCAGGTTCTAACCGTGTGTCACGGCGCGACGGCAACTCGTTAGTCAATGAATGATCTGTTCCGAGGTTCCCAGATTCTCTCAGGCCATCTGTCAATAGCTTTCAGGAACATTTGCGTGGTCCGATGGAAAAAGAGGACCGAATGCAGCCGATGACCTCATGCATCAAAACAAACACCCAACCGATCTGACGTGGGACTCATTTCCTCGGACCTCTGGCGCCATGCTCAGCGGCACGTTGTCATTCAGCTGCTGGCTGTGGAGGAGGTGCCCTGACATTAACCTGGGTTTCAAAACGGGGAAGGTTTGGGGGTTGAAACCTGGTCTGATTAGGCGGGAAGGCATCTACTGTATATTTGAGAGTATATGTGAGTCTGTTTGGAATGCAGGTATTTTACATGATCCATGTTCGTAAAGACAAGAAAAAAACATTCTTCTGAAATCACTGAGTCACGGTGAAGTGTCTCCAAACTTCAACCCTAAAGGTGTCAGATGTTTCGAGCTTCGGCCTAAAGACGAGTCTTTTCTGCACAGAACGATCATCGTCTAATTTGCCCGAGAGACATTAATACTCTTACTTTGCTTTTTAAAACCAAAGCTGGGATTTGGGGGAAATCGGTTGATGAAGCTACGAGTCGAAGCTCAGCAACAATACTCCAAGAACAACCAGGCGTCCACACTCCGTATAAAGAAACGGTCAAAAACACGACCCATCACACACATGCTCACAAAACGCGCACAGGGTCGACCCAATAAACGGCGGGAGCTCAGGTTCCTCTGTGGACTCGGACCAGCGTCCTGCATGTGTCCTTTGGTAAAACATGCCAGATGACACAACATTTGTAAACAGATCAACACATTTGGAAATTCCAATTCCAGACTCTCCGTCTGTCTGTCAGTGGACCGCAGGAAACAGAACAATCAGACCCAACTTCCACTTCTCTGAAAATGTGAAGAGAACCTAAGTTGTTCTGACATAGTATTGATTTAAACTGACTGGGCATTTAGCAGACTAGGATAAGTCAGGTTTAGCCTTACATAGATGTTTTTTTGCCGTAGCTCCCCTGGTGGTGGAAGAGCAGATGGCAGCAGGTGATTTTCACGAGCAGCACACGCTCACGGTTTCCTCCATGTTTTCATCGGTGCAAACTGCAAATGACTTGTATCAATGTGACACATTTCAGTCACGATGACCCATTAAAGCCCTTTACAGCAGCACATTTACTTATCCACACACTCTTTCCTACATGACAATACCTGGTCATTCGGGGTTTGCCCACGGGCACTTTGGCAGACGCAAATGAAAGGACTGGGACTCAAACCGCCACCCCTCTAGTTTAAGGAATGCAGTATAAGTGTGTTTCCCCATGACTTCCTTCTGAAGAGTTTGGGTCAGTCGCCCGAATACACCACAGCATTCAGGATGGAAATGGGGAATGTCTGAACTCAAACTACCAACCTGCACCCACTGTAACCTCAAAGAACAAACTGCCCCCCTCACTCCCTCTTTGTTGCCCCACGATACAAACCAGAAACAGATGCGAGGCCTCTCCGCTGAAAGGAGGCAGCAGGGATGAGAGGGCTGACGAGGGCAGGAAGGTTCCCCCGGTGGCGTTGCGATAATCGCCGAAGGCATCGGGGTAGTAGCTGTCGAGGAGGGAGGAGTAGCCGGTCACTGTGGGGGTCTCGCAGCCCAGTGACTTCCCTCCCAGACTGGAGGAGAAGACGTCGGGGGAGAACTGCTTGCTGGAGGGGCAGAAGTCGGAGTCGGATATGAAGGGGCGCCTCATGCTGTAGTAGCTGGGCAACATGTGAGATCCTGCGGGAAACATCAGGACCACACTCAGCACCAGCATGAATCAAACCAAGCCCCTCAAAGAGGCTTTGAAGATGATCTGGGTTCGATCGTATTATCACAATGATTCGACTGCACTTGTTGGCGGATTCGTTTCACAGGCAGAAAAGAGTGAATGACACATGCATCTCACCTGGCATCTGGACAAATGAAGGTGGAGTGGTCGATCCCCCCTGTGGCAAAGACATGAGACTGAAAGTGAGCAGCACAGCCTGGGTGGTCTTTCTCATCATAGAAGTTCTAATGCCTGAATGTGTGAGGAGATCATGGACGTTTTCATTATTTTATTCATTAGATTGTCTTTCCATAACAACTTGATCACTATTATCCATCATTTCTTCTCCTCACTTTTCTAATGTCAAAGTGGCCACGTCTAATCGCCATGTTCCTACAGGAGGCGAGAGAGGACACTGCACACAATGCTGGCGTAAGAGCTCATGTTCGGTTCTCGTTCTGCTCACGGACAACGCAACTCTAGCTTCACACATGCACAGAGCACGGACATCCCATAAAAACATAGAAGAAGACATCTAAAACCAGAGGGTCTGTTGTTGTTAAAGGTGGGAGACTAAACGGCTCGGACGTGCTCGGATGAGCAACGCCGAAAACAAGAGTGGAGATTGGAATCACCGAGATGAAAATCTCTGATGAAAGAAAAGAACTTGGAAACCAGTGCTGAAATCAAATTCTTTAATTGTTCATTTTAGTTAGTTTGCACACGACCAACACGAGTAACTATTCACTGGATATAAATGATTTTCTCAGGTGATGAAACCCAGATAAACCCACCACTTCTGTCAAATGTCACCAAAACATATGAGCTCACCGCTCGGACACTTTTGTACGACGCTCGTTTCCACCCAGCGCAGAAGCTGCTCTGATCAGGTTCAAGAGAAGATCGATCAGTCTTCTAAAGTTATGAAACATCTACTCCCATGGAGGGAAAACCACGTCGGTTTGTTTCTTTGTGTTTACACACACACACACACACACACACACACACATATATATGTGCCTTCTTTGTCTCTCTCTCTCCCTGAGCTCCGTCCGGCCCGACCTCCTCGCTCACAACACATGAGCAAAAATCTGAAGCGAGACCCAATTATTCAAATAAAGGTAAAGTAACAGGAAGGAGGGAGATGTTTCCTACATTCCACCTGTCAGAGTCAAATCTGTCAGACACATCAAGACTTCAAAGACTTCAAAGACTTCATCCCAAAAAGCTGGACAGGACGGGTACGAAAAAAAGAACAATCCTAATAAAACGACGGTAATAATAATAACAATAATAATGATCATGATCATGATAATGATAATGATAATAATAACGATGATAATAATAATAACAATAATATGATTTCCTTTGAATGCTAAACAGTATGAGATCAAATGAATTATTGTCCCCATCAAATCAGTTGTATCTTGATTAAATTCTCATACAAATCCATAATTACTTCCAAATTTCAATTGCAATATTTTTCAAACCTTTTTAACTTTGTGTAATATGTTTAAATAAAGTAGTTATAACAATTTTGTCTGACTATCAGCTCCAGACTTTTACTTCCTGTGTTCTGTCCTGTCATCATTTCCATCTAAACTGGAAAGAAAATATTTTGGCGTATGATAAACATAGTTCAAATGTTATTTATTTTTAATCTTGATTCACACCCGGTGCTGTTATGGAGAATGTATCTGGAGGTCCATTCGTCTGTGAGCAGATGCAGATTCCTACACAGTGGGAGCAGAGATCAGAAACGAGCAACGTAGTGACACAAAGACAAGGTTGCGTGGAACAGGCTTGTTTGCATATCACTAGCATGAAAGAGTTGATATTAAGCCTCTGTTGGCAGGGAGGCAAACAAATTCAGAGGGCAGCATTTGAATATGATTTGCCTGAGCTAAGACTTCCTCATGGGCCAAGGTACGGCTCAGTGCACCTCTGAGGGTCACGTATGGAAATCACCCTCATGCTCCAGGAGCCAGACAGTGGATGTGTGTGTGCTGGTGGATGTGGGTGTTGGAGGGGGGTCGAGGTGGTTCGTATTGTTGTTGTTGTTATTTATAATATTATTCTTATCTTCACCATCTTATTATTATTATTATTGTTGTTATTATCATTCTTTGTTTATTTAGTCCTTTGATTTTTTTGATAAACAAAAAAGTAAATTTAATTTTTCTTATTTGCTTTCATTGGAGTCCCTTTGTTCATCTTAACATGCCTCAATTTTCAGGATTACATTTTTAAATACAAATGTCTACAAGATACAAATATATACATGTACAATACTTATACAATAAAAATTCATTCCTTTTAACCGGTGGTTTCCCTGAGGAAGCAATAGGAACGTGAAACTGTATTTTCCCTGTCATAAAAACATTATTATTATAAAAAAGAGAGCGATAACATATATAACACAACAATCTGTCTGACTTGACACTGTCTCTGATTTTGGCCTGGAAGGTTTCCGTGGACTGTGCTCCCCAGTCTGTCCAAGTTCAGAGCAGTGAGCTCCTCTGGTGTTGGATGAACCTTCACCCAGATAAACATCACTCAGACGCTGATGAGCCTGAGACGGAGACCTCGACATCACCTGCATGTCAGGGCAGAGTGCTTTTATAGAAATGCCCTGAGTAAAGAGAAATGATGTAAGATCTTTATATTGTCCCTGTTCCAACATGAGGACGATCACTCCGTGGTCAGAGTTTGCTCTTCGCTCTCAAAGGCCTTTTGTTCCGAGAGCTGAAAGAGGAGCTCACAGAACGACGTGGAGGTCTTTAGTTCCTGTGCGTTATTATGTCTTCGTGCATCCTTTGGGAACGTACCGCTAAACACTTCAGCGCACGAGCTTTTCAAGTCTTTCACTAGAACTATTTATTTATTTTTCCTTTATGCAGAGTACAAGATCTGTCAGTAGCCGTACACACATTTGTTAACGATAGATTTTTTGGCAAAGTATCAACCAGCATGTCTTAAAGCAACTCTAGCTTACCTTCACTGAAAAACAGCACCACCTGCAGCTACAAACATTGTGGGCTTTGTCTGTGGGTGATAGTGTTTTTCTTGAATTGGAATCCTAACCGAATAACCGAATGGTGGATATTACCCATAATCCTCCACTCTCAGAACCAAAGAGCTGCCACTGTCTCAAATATCTGCCTAGAATCATCCACAGTTCAAGTTCCCTGTTTCTCACATTGCATCAGCAGAAGCTCCGTCAGAAGGGACCTGGGCTCGGAGTCGGAGAGTCGCCGGTCCAAGTGTGGACTGGCAGCTGGAGACGTGCCAGGTCCCCTACCGAGCCCTGCCGAGGAGCCCTAGAGCAGGACGCTGAACCCCCAGCTGCCTGGGGCGCCTGGGTGGGGCAGTCCCCTTGCTCTGACACTTCTCCATTCATGTGTTTCAGACGGCATGAGTATGTGATCAATAACTACAGAGCGAGGAATCTAAGTTCCACTCGGTGGGATAAACAAAGGTTTTCTTCTTCTGTTGTTCTTTGACTGACGTTTGATGCTTTTTGACAGATCTATAGTTCAGAGTATCTCTTAGATTTCATTTTGATGAGTAAACATTCAACAGTCACTCAGTCCCACAGTTGATGTATAACGAGGGAAAGCTGTTCAAAGTGAGGGATGAGCTTTGAATGCAGCTCTATTTACTCAAGCAGCATGTCATCCACTGCTCAGGCTGTATTATAAGTATAGAAAGCCCATTGTTAGGTACCAGTGCTGTTGGATCACTATTTGATTTGATTTCTAATCTTATTGATGAAGCCCGATGGGATCATGGACAGAGACAATTCCAATACGGCACTTTTACACACATCCACAGCTCCAAACACACCGTATGTTCTGCAGCCTCTCTCACATGAAGTGACTTTCTAAAAAGACTCACTCACGGACAGATCTCTGCTCCTCAGCTCACAAACCATCACCATCCTCATTCTGTCACTTTTCACTGGAACAAAAACAAGGTTTCATGTTGTCATTGGTGTAATGTTGTGTTTTTTACCTTTGCATACGACTCGCTGATGGAACTGCTCCAATCCACTGAACAAATGAATGGGTGGATAAGAATGATGAAACCCTTCCCTTCGAATGACAACACACTGTCTGTTCCCTGATCAATCACCACTCGTTCTTGTCATATCACAAGAAAAGATGTAATGGAGACTTCCAGCAACAGCAACACGAACCAACCGAGCACCTTTTCATTCTTTTACTCACACAACACTGATGTTTCTCCGTCACCTTGAATGGGCCGTGAGCGTGTGGTGGTGTGTGAATGTGCACAGAGGTTTCTAGAGCAACACATTATAAATGTTGATGTCTGTAACATGTTGGCGCCGGAATCAGAGAGGCTCTTATTCCTCAGTTCATGACTGAAGCGGAAGGTTTAGCTGTGGTGTCGTCCATGGACTCACTGAGCCGACAGAGAGACGTGTCCTCTCCGACTCACTGCTGCTTCACGTACTGTCACCGAAGAGCTCAGCCTGCTCCGAAGCAGCTGGCTTCACTTCATGCTGCGCAACCGTTACACACCAAAAGACACAAAACTAACTGTATGTTGCCAAACCTTCCAAAGGTATAAGATGAACCCTCTGCGAACCTTCTGAGAACATGTGTCTTTTCTCCATCAATCATCGATTCTTAAATCTCTCTCCGCGTGGTGGAGCGTCGGCCGGGGAAATCTTCACCACCACCGGCGCCGTTTCAAACCTGCATGAACGTTTGACTTCAGTGGAGAAGGATCATTTTCAGACTTTCTTTTTGTTGCAGCTGAATGCATTTCCTGTCTTTCAGGTGGTCCGCTCATGAGCCGGCTGCGTATCTATACAGCAAACATGCCGATGCTGAACGAAACCAAAATGAAACCTTCGTCTCTGACTCCGTGCGCGTGTGATTCCAAGACAACGACGGGAGGTTTGTCTGCGGCCTGAACTCGGCAGGACAATACCAAGCGGCAGGTGTGCCTGGATCCAGTTTTGCATAGGCGGCCTCCAACGCTGCGCTTTTCTGTGTCCTGGTCCGCCTCACTCCTCCCACCTTAGCCCCGCTCCACCTCGCGACAGTTTTGTGAGGTCACGGCTTTTGCTAGCATTGTGTCAGAGCTCTTTTGTGAGATCAGAACGGGCACTGGCCCTTTGTGTCTCTCTACACTCACCACATTTACAGATTGGCTTTGTGAGCACTCAAGGGGAGCAGAGGGGTGGGGAGGGGTGTGTGTGTGTGGCACTACAGGAGGTCAATGGATGCACTATGGATCAGTGGTCCACAAAACAATCCAAAATGTAAACAAGGAGAAGAGCATCTTTAGAAAGCGAGCTCTCAATTGTGCTGCCCAACAGAATGTCAACTGTGGCTGTGCTGTTTGGTTTGGGAGACAAATGAAGTGGGAACAGACGAGAGGGAAGGAAAGCCCGGCGCTTTAGAGGAGAGAGAGCTCACGCTGTATCGGGGGCCGCTCGTCTGTCGGGACCTCTTCTCCGCCAGCAGGTCTTTGACCGTGTGCTTGACTCTGACGCCTTGGTAAACTCGCTTCGAGAAGTCTGCGCAGACAGAGGGAGAGAGCGCCAATCCAGAAACAGTTTGATTTGTAACACAACATCAAACAAATGTTCACCCACTCCCACAAATGTGCATATGTTCATTTGAATGTTGCACAGTTTTATGCATATGAGAGATTGACTCTTGGTGGATTGGTGTGTAAATGTCATGGAAATTGCTTTTGGTTTGGTCAATGCAAATGGGCGAAAGAAACATGCAATTTACTGCAAACACCAGCATCACACTGAGGGTTCGATGATATTTAGCGCCACAGGGTACGAGAATAGAATGTCCAATTATACACATTCAAATGAGTTTTGTGTGATCTAGGGATATTCCTTCTATTATTTATTGTGCAGGAGCTATATATTTAATTTGGCTTATATTTAATGGTTAAAAGGATGATCAATATTTTCTTTTTAACCATTAAATATCAGCAAAATTAGATATATAGCTCCTACACATATAGTATTTTGCATTTAAATCCAGAAAATGTAAATCTGAACATACATGATTTTCTTGAGACATAAAAACATAATTTTGTCGTCGTCAATACATTCCTTGTGTCAGTGATACAAAAATGATGAATTCAAATTTTAAATTTCAAAGGAAACTTAATTTGCACAGACATGATCAAAAATGTATTGTCAAAACACATCAACCCGTCACAAACCGTAAAACTAAGTTTATAATAAAATTCTTCAAAACACATTCATGAAAATGAAAACCAATGACGATTAGATATTGATTACATTTAAACATATTTTCAGCAAACTCTCCTTGTAGCAATTTCACAGCAGTGACAGCAGTTAGTATGGATCCATAAATCAATGAGTCTCACCTGTGTCCATGATGCTGTTGAGCCTGATACACAGCCACCCGCTCACACACACACACACACACACACACACACACACACACGGGCAGGTAGGCCTCTGTGCTGGTCCCCGGCTCTACTGGCCCTCAGCAGTGGATGTGTTGGTGAGCAGCACCACTCTGAGCGGGTGGTGTGGCGCCACGGGACATTTAACCAGGCTGTCAGGAGGCAGGGACTCGTGGGACATGCCACCTGATGCTGCAGCCGTGAGGAGGGAGCTTTTCAAAATGACCTTTATCTATTTGTTTAAATGCAAATATTTGGTAGGACGTTTTTTAGACTATTTGCATCCAGATTAGGGGATGGAGGCATCCGGAGGGAGAGAGGGACGAGGCAGCGCCTCTTCACTTCTGCCTGACTCTGCTCTCACTGTCCATCCAACTCTCTGGTGTGGAGCTGCAGTTTCTTACGGCTGGTTTGTGGGATAAGATCAGTTGTTGTATCTCTAGAAAAAATAAAACATATGTTACATGCTTTGGATCAGACTGTTGATGAAATACTTTATTAGTGATAATGTGAGATTACCCGGTAATTTTCTGGGGAAACGGATTTGCTGATTTGTTCCATCGAATCCAACCGAGCTGCGAGTTATTGTCCAATAGTTTCTTTACATCAGTAAAGATATTTGTAGTCTGACTGTGGTAAGATGAACTTAAAGAACATGAACACAGGAGAAGTTAGGTTTGCTTGCATGCACTTTGATGAGATGTTTGAAAAGAATCATCCAAGCATAATTTCTAAAGGTTTCAGTAATCACACATTTTTAAGGTGTGTTTGGTTTAAAGCCTGTTGCAGGTTTGTGCGCTGACTCAGCGGTGCACACATTTACATTTAAATGTTGTCACAAATATTATTTAAACATGTAATTTCTGTACAAATACGATGCAATGGACAGAATTACCCCAAATCTCACCTCAAAAGGGCTTTAGAAAATGATAGCAATGGAATCACTTTCAAGACGACAATCGTCTACTTGGTTTATTTTGGGGAAAAGTATCACGTGATTTTTCTACGAGAAATGTCGCAGTAAACACTTTCCTCTGAATTCAAGTTCCAGTTTGGAGTGAATGTTGAGACGTCCTTGTAAACCTTGCGGCTCCTGAGCTCTGTGATGGGATGATGACTGGGCTTTATCAGTTCAGAGCTCAGAGATAAGATGCGCAGCTCATCGGAACAACCGACATGTCGAGCAGAAGAGGAAGGAGACGATCAGACTGTGTCTCATTCAGAGTGAGGCGGTCGTCCACCTGGGTTTTGGAGAGTTTCTGGATCTTCAGCTCTTTTCGTCTCGTTCTTAGATACATGAACGCGTTCACGTGTCTTCACGAGAGCAAAGCCTCTTGTGAACAGCCGTGGTTCTGTCCACAGTTTGTTTGGAACAAATGATCAGTAATGACTTAAAAAGGTCCAATATATCAATACATTATTATGGATTCTGTTGTTAATGGAGAAATACAAGGTTTCTGACATATTGTCAAATGTTTGGCCTGAGGAACAATTTAAAATCTCCCCCCCAAAAAATGGTATTCATGGTCATTTAGAATAATTTTGCATTTATCTTCATAATCATTCTGATGTTGGCAGCATCATCCAGGCCTGGTTGCAGTGGGGATACAAAATGTTTGTGTAGCTTCTCAGTGTATTATAGATATATTATATGGACAGGTTTGTATGAAGGTCATGAAATGGACTGATGGAACATCTATGAAAGGCAAAATACATACAATTAGTTTGATCCATACTCTGATACCCCCCATGACCCCATGCGTACAGGTAGATATACCCCTGCACAAGCGGTTGAAGATGACATGTCATATTCCATGTCTGGTTTCCGTTGTGGTAAAAAAGAACATGTAGAAAAACATAATTTGATGAAGAACCAAGCCTGATATGACTCTTCTGCCGAGGTCTTGGCTCTGTAGGAGACGGCAGCCGCTCTGCATCACTGTTTACCCCCTTTCTACTTTCTTTAATACTTCCTTCTTTGCGAAGGATTTAACATGTATCCCGTGGATACACCGGACTAGATCAAATACTCAGGAGCCAGCTCTCTCGTTTACTCTCGTGGGGAGTCGCCGGCCCTCAGGACGAGCACTCACGCACATGGACACAACATCCCAGCGGAGCAGCAGAGAAGCTGGCGGGGCAGTAAGACCGGGGCAAAGCTAACGGCTCGGCTCGCGGAGAACCGGAGGCGCTTCAAACCATCGCTTCCCTCCCTGACTATGGATAACGTCAACTCCCTGCCAGGTAAGACGGGCGAGCTGCCTGCTTTGGAGAACCAGCGTGTTGTGTGTTCACGGCTCCGATAACAGTTTCATCAGTCGGCTCAAATAGCCTCTGATCGCCAATGACACTGTGAAAAACGTGACTTAATGCCCGAGATGCCCTGGATACTCCTGATTTCTTGGCTGAAAAGCCTCTGCCAGAGACCTCTGTCTCTGTGTCGGGGGTCTGGTCTGGGGGTCTCCCCCCTCCTCTTCTTTCCTCAACTTGTTTTGCAGCTCAGACTTCTCTGGAGGGTGAGCTGCTTCGATGATAGGTGATGCTCCCACAGTGAGGAACAGCTTTCTTTGCACACGTCACATGTGGCAGCGTCCCGATCAGCTGCAGTGAATAAAGTCCACACAGCGCTTCTCTTTCTCTTGGTCATGACGGGGAGGGGGAGGGGCAAAGTCTGCCCGAGAGAGCAGCAGAGAGAGAGAGAGAGAGAGAGAGAGAGAGAGAGAGAGAGAGAGAGAGAGAGAGAGAGAGAGGGCTTTGCTGCTTGCACAGACCTGGAGAGACGCTGCGCTCGCATGAACTCTGTGAGGAAATTCGAGTACTTTGCTGGACATATAGAAGAGAAACTGTAACAAATGTTTCAATCTTTTCACGCTAGTATTGATCCAATTCCGATACTCACCTGGGTATCGATACTATCGATATGTGGATCAATACGCCCCTAGCTTTTATATGTAAGTGTGGAACGCCATGTTCTTTGTAACCTGTGTTAGTGTTTAAAGTTTGAGCTTTGTACCACAGAGATAACTTCCGTTCAATGACAACCCTCTTTTCCAGAGGGGCAACAGCATTAATGGCTGTTTGTAATATTAAGCTTGAGCTGTCAACTCGGTTATTGAGCCGTGAGGGAGAGATGTTTTGATAGTTTCCATCTGCTGAACTGACACATGGCTGGAGGGCGGAGGAGAGCCGCTCTTCAAATTGCTGAACTGGACTGTCTGACAAGCAGCGACTCTAATAACATTGTTTTCATTCAGTGGTATTTAGAATTGTCAATTCAAATGAAACACAACACAAAATAAAATTGAGACAAATTTAAAAATGATTGACCTTTTCAGATTAAATACACTTTCCATTCAGTTCTATTCAATTCATTTCAAATGAATTGTATTAGTTGTTTGCTTAATTGCTTATTTTTGCAGTTTTTCATCATTTAGCATTTTCCCCCCAACATCAGTTAACAACAAAGAATTTAGAGCAACCAATCACGAGGAGAGGAATACGAGCCGTCTAAATATGTACGTCACAAAAAATGGAAAAAGGAAAAATGGCCTTGTAAATTAGTTTGTTTTCATCTGTCTGTGCATTCTCTTTGTTTTGTATGTATCTCTGCAAGATGCCGTAACTTTCATATGTTCCATAAAATGGTGAAAAAAATGCCACTCCAACCTCAGTCCCCAGTGAAAAGAGCAGCAACACTGCCCTCTGTCGGTTGCTGGTTCATGCTTCAGATGGAAGAGTCACTACATGTCACTAAACCTCTCGCATTGCACCTTTAACAAATACTGCCTGAGCGTTGACCTCCAGTAGAGACCATCAGTCACGAGCTGAATGATTTTGCTTTGTATCCACAGGGGGCAGTAAGAGACAGGTCAAACGGGGCATGATTTATAGCTGGATTGGTCTGATCACACTGCTGCTGCTGCTGCTGCTGCTGCTGCTGCTGCTGCTGCCACTTCAGCTGCCTGTGCCTGTTCTATGATGCTGCTTCTGATACTGTGCTGCTATAACCAATATTCCTCAACTCTATTTGCTGCTGCTCGCACTACTGTTACTACTAGTGCTGCTACCACTGCTGCACCTGGTGAGTGGGCTGCTGTGGCTGAGGGTGTAAGAAGAGCTGTCCTCTGACCACAAGGTCGGGAGTTTAATTCCCGCCTCTCCGTGGGCCAGACAGTGAACCCCTCGCTGTCGCGGTCTTCAAGACAAAGCGCATAGAACTACGGACCATTTACCTTCTGTTGCTCCGATATGACTCTGCTGCTGTTGCTACTATTCCTCCTGTTGCTGTTACGAGCAGTTCCACTGATTTTATTACACACATTCAATTGCTATGCTGCTTCTACGGTTTTTTCGACTGCATTTTAGACCATGACTTATATTACTGCATCTGCGCCTGCTTGCGCCGCCATCGTTCTGTTGCTAATGCAGTAGCTTCTGTTACAAATGTACCTCAACATCTGTCACTGCCAATACTACAACTATTTAGCAGTTCGGCTGCCAGTGCTGCTGCTGCTGCTGCTGCTGCTTTGCGGTTGTGGTGGTGGATGAAGGGGATGATGCTAAGATGCAGACGAGGACGAGGTTTCTGCCAATGATTGTGACATTGGCTGCTGGTGTGTGAGGATGGATTGTTTGGCTGTGGTGTGTTAAAGTCTCCAGCTGTGACTGATCAGGCAGTGGGTCCTGGATCATGGTGATGAATCCTAATAGATCCAGAACTCAACATGGACTTATATATCTACATTCATGCTACATTTACTTTGAAAACTAATTACCAAATTGGAAGAGACTTCTAGAAATTCCTGAAATTTGAGAATGAATAATGAAATTGATTGAATGATTTTGATATGTGGTTTGGCTCATTTATCAAAGACTGCAGCAGTTTATTTGAGGATGTGTTGGTCACATGTTTGTTCAGTTTTCTAATCTGAACTTTTTACAGTGCACAAGCCAAGTGTGAAGCTGGTCTGATAAAAGGATCATGAGACATGAGTTCCACATACAGACCCACAAGTGGGAATCAGCAGGTAGGTTCGTTTTTCCTCAGAAATCAAAGACTGATTCGACCGATAAGACCAATTCTGCAAAGCGACTCACGGCACCTTCAGTGTTCCATGTAATTTGAGCACCAGACTGTTTACATTCTTCACTGGCTTGTAAGAGAGAGACGCTCTGAAGGATGTCCTCCCTTTTCCACTGCCACCTGTTACATAAGAGCAAGCTAATGCTGAGAAACAACAGTGGTGCTGCCATCTTCAGTCTGTCTGGCTTTAAAAATACTGCTTTCTAAATGATTTAGCAAGACTAATAGATTATTGTCATCATCATAAATCAGTTTGAATTTTGTCCACTTCAAAAAGGTATGAATCCGTATTCTCTCTGCGACCACGTTTCTTATCTCAGGACACGTCTGGAAGCACAGGATGGAATTTTCCGTCGGACAGACTATTCCACGTCAGACAGTGAAGGGAGTCGTCCTGGAGAAGATTCCTCTGCGTATCGTGCACATATAGGGATTATTCACATCACTAAATTCCGTCTTGCAAATCTTTGATATATCTCATGCAGCCACTCACCTTTTCTTGGAAATGACAGAGCTTTGTCTCTAGCAGTCTCTAAAGTCGAGAGAAATCCTTTAAATTCCTGAGAGAGTCTGGATGATGTCATTTGCTGGGAGGAGAAATATAAATGTTTATTAAATATGATCTGCCTGCGCAAATATTCACATCGCTCCTTCCCTCGCATGAACATCATATTGCGTTGCTATGACTGAGATAGTTGGAATCTGAGGATCCATGTATTACTCATTCTCATCACAGGTGGAATGGACAGTTCCACCAAAGGCTCCACAGACAGAGGACACCCGGCCATGACGGACTGACCTCCCACTTCTCACTGCCCTTCTGCCAAATGGAAATACATTATTATTATTATTTCAAGAAACAGACGACAGCTGGTGAACCTCTGTATTAAAGTGTTGATGTATTACAGTTCTTGGATGAACATGTGGAAACATATTAAGGTGAAGGGAATCTTATCCTTCTCCTCAGCACTTTATAAACAGTTTCTCTGTAAAGCGTGCAGGAGAGAGGGACTGAGCAAGAGATGGGAACCAGATCCCTGCTGAGAACCTGCTGAAGTAAGACTGATGATTCTGATTGGCCTGCTCACCGGGCTACGATTCATTCAGAGGCCCACGGGATAAAGACACACATTAGAATACAGCGCGCTGGGTGTCTTTATTTCCTCCGTGGACTCTGTGGTGTTGAAGATGTGCAGGCGCTGATTTATGAATCCTTCATGAAAAAATGGATTGAGGAAACCCCCCGAGCGAGACGGCTACATGAGGCGGTGAGGTCCACTGAGGTCAAACGTTTGAGATCCAAGTGACATGTACGATTGTTTCATGTGACAGGAGTAAAACCTGGAGCAGAAGAATATCTATCTATCTATCTATTTATATATATATATATATATATATAATTGTGAATTTAGCAAATCCTTTTTAAATTCAGTGAGTTAACGGGGAGCACATTAGTCTTTTTTGCTTTGTTGAACATTCTCATGCTGAACATGTTCATATGCATATATGCATATTTACAGCAGATGTGATTCCGTCACACTTTGGACTCTAGTATGTTCAAGTGCCCTTATATCAAACCCTCTCACTTTGCTCAGCCCATGGAATTCCTGTCTTCAGTCTGGATCATCCAGTACTGGAATACACAGTTTAGTCTAATTAGGGATCAAAAACAAAAGCAAATCTTTACGTTCATTGCACAACTTATTGAATTGAATCCTCTTATTTGGAGGCAGGTCCAGCTGAGAGACGGAC
>JAFBJT010108276.1:0-13282 GCA_016785325.1 Chascanopsetta lugubris
ATCGCTGTCGTGGTGTTGTTATTCTTGTTTCTGCCACATTCGCTCCCCCCAACCCCCCCCCCCTCCCCACTATACAATCTTTCTTCCTCAATAGGTATTTCATTTGTCCGCTCCTCCACTTGAGCGGTAATGAGACAACAAAGGTGTCAAACCTTTTCAGGCTCTACAATTATCCCCCATCCCACACCTCGTTCTCTCGACTCTCCATCCACCTCTCCGCCGTCGCTCTCCTTCCCTCTGCACACACATTAAATCCACTCCCTCGTTATACTGAAATGGTATTGGCACTTCAGAGTTCACATTTGTCGTGATGGAAAAATGTCATTAAAAGAAAACATCTTTTTTTCAGCACTAACTTTAAACAATGCAGCGCTAATTGTTGTTTCCTATGATTACAGCTGAAGTTCTCTTTGCGAGTTCTTGGAAATTAGGTCACGTTATTTTAATTTCAACCTGTTTGTTATCAGTTGATTTAATGAAGGGTTGTGTAAGAATGATAAGCATTTCAAATGCTTTCTCAACCTTAGACAGACTGTTTTTATTTCTTTGAAGAGGCACAATGTTGTTGAGACAGGTTTTTAACGTCACATGAGGACACACACACACTGATTTGTGTTCAGCTGATTATCCTGAAGCTAGAAGTGTTACACTATAGGAGATATAGTGTGTTGAATTCAGCAACATCTAGTGGTGAATATGATATATTACACCTGTCACTTCACCCCTCCTTTCTTTGAATTGTACAGAAAAGTGTGTGTATTAGATGAAACAGATTTTATATTTATAATCTGATTAGTTTTATTCTTTTAATTTAAATTGAATAACTATTACCACCACCGCTTCAGACAGTCTTTAATTTAGCAGCATTTAACAATCAAGAAGCCTTTGGTTCAGTGATGTCAAACATATGGCCCGCAGGCCAAATGTGGTCCGTCTTGTGGGTCCAATCCGGCCTGCGAGATGACTTTGCAAAGTTTGCATTTTTCAATGAAGACTTTAACTGCAAATAAAAATAAAGTCAGCTCTTATGAAGTACGTTCAATGCTACCGGAGCCATCACACTTATTGACACAACCAAGTGAAGTTAGATGACTCAGCACTGCCCTCTAGCGCAGTATATAGAGACACGATTTGATCATATTTGGGGACTTAGTGTGTTGAAAGGCTTGAATTACATTTCTTTCTGATTGTTTTTCATTGCTCTGAATTTGATTTTCAGCTGGTTGAACCTTTAACACCAAGTGGAACTGCACCCAACCAGGCCCAGCTCCGAATCCTGAAGGAGACGGAACTAAAGAGGGTCAAGATCCTCGGTTCAGGCGCCTTTGGGACAGTTTACAAGGTAACGCACAAGACAAAATGGCTTCATGTTTATTTATTGTATTCGATATTTGGACACACACATACAGTATGTATCCTGATGTGTACTTTAAAAGTTGATATTGCAAGGTCATATTTCAAGATCTTGTCAGATCTCACAGAGATGAAGACTGCAAGACAATTAACAACAGGGAATAAGATATAAGCCTGGAGGTGGTGGATGAAAAGAATAAGTAATAGACACTGAGACCCCTGGTGTTTCGCTGGGATACGAAGGTAGCTGACGTCACGCCCAGTGTGATGGCAGGTCACAGTCATGGGGAGTGAGTATTATCACACTGTCGTCATCATTAACTGTTTTGTCAAAGCAATAATATTTCATATTTCAATCCTGGGAATCGCCTAGCTCTTGGTATTCATAGATAAACATAACATTCAGAGTCTCATGGTTGATCCGCAGCATCCATACACAAAGTTCATTGGTGGTGGAATGGCAGGGTAGTGTGATGCTCTCAGGCAGTCAGCTGAGACACCTCCACTGAATGATCTCATTCATTCGGACACAATCCAGAGGTTGTGGTTAGTGAGGATCAGACCGACATTCAAGGGAATTGTCTTTTGCTCTGTCGCCTCTCGTTAAAATGCTAAAGACTTTGCCCTACACAAAGAGCCACAACTAAAAGTACCGCATATCATTTCTGACCACAAGCAAGTGCAGCGTTTTGGTTGGCTAGTGGCCTTTTATGCTTTTATGTTGTTTTATGAGCGGAGCAATGCCATTGTCAGGCCCCTGTTTAAAATTCAATGCCTGCAACTAACTGTGTTTACTATTCAGTCTATGTGAGGGGCTTAGACCTCTGCAGTGGTGTCAGTACAGTAGGTGCAAGTGCAAGTGGCAGTAGCTCAGTCAGTACGGACCTGGTCTAGGAACTGGAAGGTCGGCGGTTCAAGTCCCTCCTGGATCAAATCCATGAAGTTTGGCTCGGACCAAACCAAAGAGTGTGGAGAGACTGCAGATGTGCCATCACCTCCTCCTGAATGCTGCCGAGGTGCTCTTGAGCAAGGCACCGAATCCCCAACTGCTCGGAGTGCTCTAACATTTCTCCCCTTGTGTTTGATGTGTGTGCATTTTTATGTCTCAGTAACTGCATGTGCAGCAAGTAAAAAAACAGAAACAAACAAACAATGCATGTACATATGAAAAACAGAGTGGAAAATCATTTCATTTCCCTCTTCGTGGGTATTAATGAAGATACTCTTAAGTGAGTGAATGAAGATGAAACAACAGAACTGATGCAGGGATTTTCACCACTGAAAAAAAATGCAAAATTTTCAAGAGAATTGTCCTCATGAAATCAGGCAGCTGTCGTCCCAAAACCTCTGGCAATCCACAGAACATCTGAACACTGTCTGTGCCAAATGCTATTCAGTTCAAATGTTTAAAAATTGGTTTCAGTGGAGATGTGTTGTGGAGTCTCAAAATGGCCATTTTGGCCTGATCACTGCCATTTGAGACGTATACCCCCCAAAACGCTTTGACTTTCACACGTTTTGTTATTCTATCTACAAATACAATCAACACACAACTGTTTTTGATTAGTCTTGTTCTATTTGCATCAGGGGTGTGGGACTATATGTTCACACATAGATCCACACTATGGGGCCTAAACCCTGCAGGGTTTGGTTCAACATAAAGAAAAAAAGGCTAGAATGAACTCAGCCTAAAACAATATTTTATTTTATTTTTAACATCAATGTAAGTTTAATCAAATGTACAGGACTTATGGTCTGAACATATACAGCTAAAAATATTACATACTGACATTTTCATGAAGTTATAATCATCTAAATGTATAAAAAAATGTTTCCATTACACTTTAATGAGCCCATTAATGTACAGAGCGGGTCCTCTCTACGGGGGCCGCCATGTTTTTACTGTAGCCCCGAGTGGACGTACTAAACATCTTTCGAGATGAAATGACAACTAAAGTCTACCATAGGTTCTCCTGTATGTTCAGGAGGGTGAGGGTGAGATGATGATACAACTTGCAACTGCACCTCTGCACCTTTAACTGCACAACATAACATACAGTCAGAGGTCACAGGGTAAATACAATGTGAACAGCACTTACGGCAAAAATGGTTGGTTATAAAAGTAGGAAAGCAGTGTACATGGCTATAACCGGTGGAAATAGCAGCCGATGTTACATTATGGGATGGCAGTACAAAAAAAGTGTGTTGTAATCAAAATTACTTGAATAGGTCAATACAATAGAAATGTGGCATTTTATGTAATACACCACTCTGCCATAATGGAAGTTGTATCAGGGCACTGATAGAACATGCATAACATGTCTAGACTGTATTGTCTCCGAAATAGATACATCTTCAACACCACATAATGCAAGTGAATGTGATGAGTCATGGTGCTGAATGATAATTATTGACATGAGCGCCGGTGGAGAGAATCCATCAAGCCGAGGAGTGACATGTAGATTACAGCTTTGAGGGAGCAGGTGTTTTCAGCTGTAAATGGATTTGAACCCACCGTCTCTGTGTAGTCACACGAGGTGGTACACGTCTGAAACATTATCACAAAGTTGTTTTCGCTCCTCTTTTTTGCTCTGACCACACCGGCTGCAGCGAAATCAGTTTAATCCCTTCTGGAATGAGATACTTCAAAGTAATTAAAATTGTTCCACCCAAGTCTTTACCGAAGGACAAAATAACCTTTAATTATACAGCATGTAGTACATCCTCCTCCTCTGCTCGCCGATCCTCTCAAAGCGCAGTCTGTTCGATAAAATGCCGTTGTATTGTGTGACTATATGTTCAGTAACATATGTGTGCACATGTGTTTTAAGGGGATCTGGGTTCCTGAGGGTGAAACAGTGAAGATTCCAGTGGCCATTAAAATCCTGAGTGAGGCCACGGGACCCAAGGCTAACGTGGAGTTCATGGATGTGAGTATCTGGAAAACTGGGAACTGCTTTTTTTTTTGTTTTTTTTTGGGGGGGGGGTGGGTTCAGTTACACCTGTGACACTCTGTGCAGTGTTAGCCCAATTTTACATGATTGCTAATTTGTGTCACTTTGCATCAAACTGATTTTCAGCGTCATTGTGCATCAATTTGTGGCACATTGTACAGTGGGTTGCAAAGAGCCACCTGTTACTCATCAGACTCTGTCAAGTCATAATGACAGATTCAGCCGCTTTCCTCCCGTTACGTCTGCACAACACGATGTAAAATATAACAGTTGGAAGTTTAATTGAGAAGTTTTTATAGTTGCAGTGCATTATAGTTTGGTTTAATCAGTTTACCATATGGTCGACAGTATACTATAATTACGTTCTCACCACAGAAGGCCTTCTTCCTCCAAACCACCTGCCACTTCCAAATGTGGACTTTTTAAAGCAGTGACTCTCAACTCATGGGTTGCGACCCAAAAGTGGGTCACAAACCTTTGACTCGGAAAAAAAACGTTTAAAAAAATGTTATGTTTATTGTATCGTCTTTGCTGAAAACATATGTTTTAAAACAAAACGACATATTTTTGTAAAACTGTTTACATCTGCCAAACTTTTGGTATATTATATTATTATTGTGGTATTATGTGCAGAACTATTCCAATACTCAGGAATACAATGTACGACCACTAACTCGGAGCTGTGTTGTCACCATGACTGACCGGATTAAAAAGGAAACATTCAACCCATTCCCATGTTTTTAAAAGAAAGCTCAACATACACTTTGAGGTGAATTGAAGTATTAACAGCTAACACCCTGTGGAGTCCAGCATACAAATTGTCAGGGGCCCTTAGGACGCCTACACACCCACGCCTGCACATGTAATTCCACAAGCTCCCAGCAAAGTGCACATGGGGCCCCATATTTATTAAACATGAACAACTTGGTTCATTTCAAAAGGAAACGTAAAAAAAAATAAAAAGAAATTCCAAATTATCACCATGTGATGCAATGCAGATGAAATAACACCCCTCATCACGCATACACACACAGACACACATGGAAAGTGACCCAATTGCACTCATGTAGTGCACTTAGCCTGACAGTCGGAGAGGAAGAGTTTTAGGAGTGTTAGCGTTTCTATTTTAATCAAGGAGTCTTTGATGAGTAACCCGCGTGCGTTTATACCTTCGCTCCTCCGTGTGATCCTCAGTGTTCATAATGTCTGAGGATCACAGGGGCAGATATGAGCCCTGATAATAACATGATTAACTGTAAAGAGGGGGGTTATAGGGCTTTACTGTAGACTTTAACGACACTTCAAGAAAACAGAAGGATGTAGAGAGATCAAGGTCAGACAAATAAGACCTGTAAACAAATACAGAGATCCTTCGTTGATTTGAAGTTCATCTTTTAGTGAAATTAGTTCCATGTAATGTTCCATGATGTCTCTGTAATATTGAATATCGAGTCTACAATCTTCGTCTGTGAGCTCACTGGATCTATAATGGGAAATCAGTGGTGGATACTGAGGGAAATCAGAGTTGCTAGTTTACCCCATCAGACACGGGATGATGGACTCTACCTTCTTTCTGCACCACAGTGCTTGTCTCTCTTGTTGTTGTTGTTTTTTCAAATTAAACAAAACACCCTCTGTACTTGGTTATATTCAGATATTATTTTCATTTATTGATCAGTTTGGATCCCAAACCTAAACTTAAAATAATAATGAAATACAGCAATACACTTTATTTATAAGGGGGAAAAGGCAGAAATCAAGTAGGGCTTCTTATATTTATTCAAGTTTAAAAAACAATCTTAAAAATGTCCCAGTGTCATTCGCAACTGATTACAATGTAAAGTGATAATCAGATTATTCAAGGAAATCAAGGACGGCTCTTCTAATTTCAGTCGTTAAGAAATGGGCACGTCTTGCAAGGCTCCACTTTATTACTGAAGACCCCTGAACCCATTTTCCATTATTGTTACTTGATTTCATTAAAATAACTGCTTTATCTATTTGTTTTACTTTGCTCTTCACAAGCAAAATGAGAAATAACCTTTGAAAGGTGATAATGTGCTTTTTCCATCCAGGTATAATCAGCAGATGTATGTTGTACATTTCCATTATAGTAAGTTGGCCTTATGAATATATGCTAATTATAGATACAGTCCCTGAAACCCCACTTCACACCCAATCAAATGGCAGCCTCTCTCTCTCTCTCTCTCTCTCTCTCTCCCTCCCTCCCTATCTATCTGTCTCTCTCCCTCTCTCTCTCTCTCTCTCTCTCTCTCTCTCTCTCTCTCTCTCTCTCTCTCTCTCTCTCTCTCTCTCTCTCTCTCTCTCTCTCTCTCTCCCCCCCCCCCACTTCCTCTCTCAGATTATGACCTGAATTCTCATCACTCTGCCTCCTGCCATCACCGGAGGAGCAGAGATACTATTAAGTTCAGACTGTGTTGTGATTGCATCACTGTCTTAATGTTCATTAGAGTGCTACAGACTATCTCTGGCGCAACACACACACACACACACACACACACACACACACACACACACACACACACACACACACACACACACACACACACACACACACACACACATGCACCTAAGTGCTTCCACCTGGGCTGTGTGCCGCTGCACTGTTATCCATCTATTGATGAATCGTCACATTAACCCATAACCCTTGCTAGGAGCGGTGCTTTGTGTGTGTGTGTGTGTGTGTGTGTGTGTGTGTGGGGGGGGGGGGGTGTTGCTTAGCTGCAGAGTAAATGAAGTTTCTCTCTTGTCGTGTTCCGTGGCGTCAGAGTAATGCGTTGTGAATGCTCATCGTGCTGCCTCCGTGTTCCTTATTGCAAACTAATATATAATGTCTGCTCCTGTTCTCCTCGTCCCTGCAGACACTGTAGGTGTACACACACACACACACACACACACACACACATGCACCTAAGTGCTTCCACCTGGGCTGTGTGCCGCTGCACTGTTATCCATCTATTGATGAATCGTCACATTAACCCATAACCCTTGCTAGGAGCGGTGCTTTGACTCAGTGTGTGTGTGTGTGTGTGTGTGTGTGTGTGTGGGGGGGGGGGCGGGGTTTTAGCTGCAGAGTAAATGAAGTTTCTCTCTTGTCGTGTTCCGTGGCGTCAGAGTAATGCGTTGTGAATGCTCATCGTGCTGCCTCCGTGTTCCTTATTGCAAACTAATATATAATGTCTGCTCCTGTTCTCCTCGTCCCTGCAGACACTGTAGGTGTTGACACCACAAGCGCCGAGTTCAAACCCTAATAAATAATGTACGGCAGCAGGTTTTTCCACATGCACATATGTTCTATTCAGAAGCAGAAACGTTTCAACCCAAACCGCTTTTCCGAGAGGAAAACATCTCTTACTGGATGTTGTGTTATAGGAACACAGACACTTGATTTACAGTGTATTTACCATATTTTTATTTACTACTAAGAGACAGCCTGGTGAGGCAGCGACTCACTTTGATGTGCAGGGTCTATTTTTTTTTCTTTTTTCCACTGAATAGAAATCTACTGTTTCTGACTTAGCGGAACCTTGCTGCTCACTTCAAGAGAAACTCCAGCCTGAAACAGAATAACGGCTCCTGTGATCTTTGACAGTCAGTCGGCACTTGTAAACATGATGGACTCTCCGACAGTGTTTTGAGTCTTGGAACCTGCTTCTCCGAAGGCAGGCGTCTTTTTTTATGCCGAGTGAAACGCTCCCTGTTTGGATCCGATATAACAAGGTGCACTTGTGGCACTAAAGTGGAAACACATCCGTAATCATACACTCACTTTTTTAAAAGAAAACAGGTTCGACATGTAGCTTATGGAATGAATTCAATGTAAACTTAAAGGTACAATGTGTAAGATTTAGTGACATCCACTGGTTATAAGGTAGTTTAGTTTGTGCATGCTCAGCACCTAGAGAAACAGGGTGCTGCAACCATATGAAGGGCTCATTCTGCAGGACGGGTGTCAAACATATGGCCCGTGGGCTGGAACTGGCTCACCAGAGGATGAAATCTGATTATCTTAAAAAATCATACAATAAAAAGTCAGATGATTTTGCAAAATGCTAAAAAAAAAATTACAAAAACTCTGTACTTGGTTATATTCAGATATCATTTTCATTTATTGATCAGTCTGGATTTTCATGCTGACTATTTTTATTAAATTATCAGGTGAGCTGTCTCGCAGGGTATTCCCTGGTATCAGTGTCATGACAGGTGACACTGCAGCCTGTCCCGAGCTGGATTTGAACCGGCCACCTTCACTTCCAAAGGCAGCTGCTCTACCAACCAAATCTTACACACTGTACCTTTAACTGTCAATGAATTCTACCATTCTGTGTGGCGACGGTGAAGTTTAAATCAAGACAAACGCTGAAACATAAGAAAACGATAAAACACAACAGACAGTCATAAAACACTTTGGCAAATATCAAAAAAAAAAACAATGATACATAAGAAAACACAACTGTCATAATTTCCCCCTTTTTATAGTCACTTCATGCTCAGTTAGTAAAAGCAATCAAAACTGTTCAAACTTGTCTTCCTGGGAAATGGCTCCGTCTGTTGAGGGAGATACGCAATAAGAGGATATTAAAGCTCCTTGTACAGTTCAATCAAAAATAATTGGGATATTCTCCTCGATCAAAAGAAGAAGAAAAAAAAAAAGAGATCTGCACGGGACGTCGGAGCTTCAAAGGAGGATTTCAGGCTGGGCTCTGCACGAACACAAGACAACGAGAAAAGCAACACGGCGCTGACGTGTTTAATGTTTGCCTGTGCTAAAACACCCGGCTGATGTCTATACTCACAAAGATTGCAGGATCTGTTGACATACTATTACAAATGTCAACTTCCAGCACGGCACTCCCTCGCCGCTTTCCCTCGCTCCACATGCCTGAGTGTGTCTGTGTCTCCTCCAGGAGGCCCTGATCATGGCCAGCATGGAGCACCCCCACCTGGTCCGCCTGCTGGGCGTCTGCCTCAGCCCCACCATCCAGCTGGTGACGCAGCTCATGCCTCATGGGTGCCTGCTCGACTACGTCCACGAGCACAAGGACAACATCGGATCCCAGCTGCTGCTCAACTGGTGTGTCCAGATCAGCAAGGTAGGGACGCGGAGCGTGGCTCCATTAGCCGCGGTGCATACATCTGCTGTGGTCATTGGTTTGTGACCCCCCCCCCTCTCCCCCCCGCCCGCCCCCCCCCCCCCCCCCCCCCCCCCCCCGTGACTGTCACTTAGTTTGGTGTTTGAACCAATTATCTTGTTTATATCAGTGGATCGTTTTCACTTGTTGTGGCTTGTCGCTGCTTGTTGCAGACATTTCCCTCATCGCTGATCAGTGACTGTTTGAGTCTGAGACCAAGTGGTTCAGTTGGTTGTTTCGTTGTCATTGCACTTGAAATCTTACTCTATGGACACTTGTGTTTGCTTTGGATCATGCACAAGCACACGCAACTGCACTCTCTTACACGTCTTCAGTGGCAGATGTGTCTCGTTACGGGTCGAGGTCACAACACGTATAACCATAGTCCGTCAACAAAAAGCCATAATACGCCTCTGAAAGCCGTGGTGCCACTTTAGATCCAAGAACATCATTGAAGAAGACGTACAACGGAAACACAATGGGACGGTTGAAACATAGTGTTGTAAATAAGCAAAGTTACTTGTCGGTGCCTCGGGGAACCATTGATTTGTGTAGTCATTGTGTTTGTGTCATTGTCAATAATGGTTGTGGTCCAGTTGTGCAGCTCTTGCATTAGAGTTTGTGGCATTTGCATTGAAGATTCCCATAAACATCTGACCTAATAGGGGCCAAGTGAATCTGCGTGTTAGTCTTTAGTTGAATGTTGAGAGCCAGATACAGAGACTGCAAGTGTGTGTGTGTGTGTCTTTGTGTGTGTGTGTGTATGTGTGTTGTAAGATTCAGCAGCAGACAGTGCCGCCCCTTGCGAGCCCTCTGTGGAGAAGTGGAGTAAATAATTCAGAGCCTGTGCGTGAAGTGCAGGGAACTCAGTGTTACAGGATCACGGCTGTAGTGGAGCATTGTAATTAGTTGTCAATATTAATAGGTGGCAGGCAGCAGGTAATAGTCTCTCTTGCCTCGTCTGTGCAGTGTCTCGGCGTATGTGTTGGAGGGACTCGCTCTCACCGCTCCCTAACAAGCTCCTAAGCCTCACCAACATGCTTTTACACATGTATTTATTGATTAATAAAAGATACTGCCTGCAGGGCCTGATGATACATGCGTCTGAACATAGAATGCAATTTATTTATGTAAACATGCTGCACGTGACAGGCAGTGGATGGTGGGTGGGAGCGTGCGTGCAATTCAGAAGTTACAGGTTGCCACGACAAATACTGTTGCTTCCATTTTGGGCTCAATCAGAGGCGGGGAGTCGCTTTCCAGTGGCAAATATTAAACCATCAATTAAAGGCTGGCACACCCTCCTATACGAAAAGCTTGTTTTCGTACATAAACCAAAGGCAATCAAAGCTCACATTAATTCTTGCCATGCTGACAAACTTCCCATGGCGTGTAACACAAATATTGACACGGCGCGGAATTAATCACACAAATTACTCGGCGGCAACAAGGATGGAGAGTGGCTCTACACACATGAATAAATACTGTATGTGCCCACTGTGAACAGTTGTCAACATGGGGAGATGTATAATTCATAAAGGGTAGATATGATGATATATTATTTACCACTCTTACTCTTGAGCATGTATTGTTTAGGCTTTTTCAATAATTGGCTGCGGCTCATGTGTGGACACAAATAGTTGACAGGGATGTGGTCAATAACACACACGTTACACACACACACACACACACACACGCACACACACGTGGGCATTTATCATACCAACAAAGTAAATTGGGACATACAACTCGTGCAAGTGGGAATTATAACCGTATCCCAAAGACCTGGATTATCTTTCCTGCAAATGATGTCATTATGGTGTTTATTATCAATGTGCTGTCGAGGCTCCAGCGAGTGACAGGGCTCTGCTTTCTGAGGCGACATCTTGGCTGCCCCCCCCCCCCCCCTCTCCCCCCCCCCCCCCCGCTTCCCCTCCCTCTCTCTGTCATGGCCGCCATCACAGCCATATATTATTAACGGAGTGATCTGCCCTGTGAGCCATACTAATGAGCAGATTCATCAGGGCTACTGTGCGTGCAGAGCCCCCGATGCCACCCAATTCTTTTTTTTTCCTTCCTTGTCCTGTTTTATCTTTCCGTATCCCCCCTTTACTACGAGCCACTACATCACTTTCTCCTCATTATGTCTGCTTGCTTTTTAAATCTCCCCCTAGTTCGCCAACTCTTTGGTCTCTCCTCTTCTTGTACTCTATTGGGGGGCAGTGTCGCAGGTTTTGACTCGCCATTAGGTACGGTGGCGGGGGACAAGAATGTCAAATGATGTGCTGTTGCGACGTTCGTTAAAAAACTCCTCAAAGGGAGAGTTATATGTTCCGTTGTGTTGATTGGATGAAGTCTCACCATACTTCTAAGACGCACGTTTTTCATGTAATTTCAAGATAAGGCCACATGCACACATTCATATTCATAGTGACCTCTCTGCATTCCCTTTTTCCTAATAAGACCAAACCAGTTGCAGTACACAGAATACATTGCAACATACACACAATGTGTAATGTACTTTATTTTAAGCTTGTGTGTCGACAAATCACCACAATTCCATTTCAGATTTGTGACTCATAAAAAGGTGCAACTTGCATTATGAATCTTCAGCTATTGTTCACATCAGTCACTTCAGTAATCAACTCCAGCTCATATACTGACGTGCTTTGGATAGATGAAGTTCGATGACTGATGTCACATGCTTTCATTCCGTATCACATCGTAAGTTCTCTTTTTTTTCCCTTTTACAAGACCACATATCAAATGATACCGTTTTTTAAAGTATGCCCTTTGTTTTGGACTGTGGATAGTCAGTGCCCCCCCCTCTGTGACATTTGTGACTATAACTTTATTCATATACACAAGATATAAAGTACAGTATAACAGACTTTCAAAGCCCTGCACTGATGCTGTCAGAATCTCAGGCCTAAACCAGAGCATGCGCTTTAATCAGAGGCTGAGAGGTTTTAATGTTGACACTCCTTTCATCTTGATATTGATCCTGTTTAAATATGTTCTTTCATTTGCTGGTTTGAATCCCCTCACTGAAAAATAGGAACACGCAGCAACGCGTTGTGAAAACAGAATTTATCAGGCACAGATCTGGAGGAACTCTCTGTATTGTTCAGTCAGAGTTGCCCAGACGTAAACTGAGCAGGTTTAAAAATGTATTACGTCCCTGCATCCACCGAGTTTCCTGAAGGTCCAGTCTGTAAATTTTAGATGACGCTATTTCTATTTCTATTGTTCGTAAGACTACTCATGAATATAATTAATATAAAAGTGTTTCCATTCTATTTCCATGAATAAAAATAAGCCTTGTGATTTACATCAGAAGTGGATCCTTTCTACTGAGGCAGCCATGATGTACCACCATACCTCTAAGGGTGCCCAGAATGGAGACTCTAAACAGCCTTTGACATTTTACAATAACTGAAGGCTACCGGTGGTTCTGGTTCAGAGTTGAAAGGGTAAAGGTGCATTTCAGCTGCAATATGCATCTTCACCACAAGATGTCACTACATTCTAAAGACTGTTACTTTAAGGTGCTGAGAGAAATCTTAGAACTTAAAACTTTTTGTTTGACGAATCTTATAATATGACTTTGTTTGCACGGGGGGGGGGGGCAATGTAGTTTCTCCTTCTTAACTTAACCTTACCTTATCTTTGATCACTTAAACATCAATAGTAGCAATAAACAAACAATAGGGCAAGTGATGACATAATTCGATCGAAATCCAAGGAGTGTCCGAACTCTGAGCCATTATTGAGCAGAATTTATTGAAACAGCTGAGTCACTGATATATCTGCTTATACAGT
>JAFBJT010108277.1:0-12118 GCA_016785325.1 Chascanopsetta lugubris
ACATGTGAATGATCATATTTAAGTGAATAATGACAGGTTATATGATTATTTATTTAAACGCATAGTCTGGCCACTTTTATTGAATTTGCCAGCACTTTTTTGTAACAAAAAAAGAAATAATAATAATAATTTGTAATCAAACAACAACAAATCATTTAGGGGGGTCGAAGAATATTTTAGGGGGGCTTTAGCCCCCCCAAAATAGGCCTAACGACGCCACTGATATCAGGACTATCTCAGGTTTAAACTGCACCATCTTTTCATGAAATACGTTTGAGACATTGAAAATGCTCCTTGGTTTGGGTCACATCATTAAAAGGTGATGATGGGTCCAGAACCGATACTCGAGAACCACTGGTCTATGGTGCCGACATCAACAAGGAACCTTTATTGTGTTTTTCCACGTCACACTATTTTGCAGAGGTATATTTACCTTTCACACAGAATGTACATGTAGCCAGTCAGACGTCCTCTTTGGTATTCATCAGGCGACGCAGGTAGTTAGAGCCGAGGCACTGGAGGTGTGGAAGGTAATCTATTTCTCCATGCCAGAAGGTCAGACAGATTAAACCCTGCTGTAAAGATCCCAGTTTTCTGTGACAGCTGTCTGCAGGGTGCTGCAAGGCCTTAAAAACGAACTTCCAATGAAATGTTAAAGATAACTTCCTGTCATTGAGGTGTGTGGGAGGGCGTTGTCATGCTTTTGCACCAAAAAGAACAGCTGCTCTTTGTTCTCCCAATAATGTAAACAGTCATTGGGGCGAGACTGGAGCCATAAGGCTGCCTCAACATTCAACTGTCAGATGTCGTTGATTTTAGAACATATGAGTTCTAAATATCCAGTTTCACCCGTCGCTCTATTATGCAGGAGTTATCTTTTGTGGTGCGGTATTGAATGAGGAAAATCAGCCCATGGTAATACCATTTTCTCTCCCGCTTTTCACTCATTGCAAATTCTGTACTTAAACTTAGCTTCTCTTATCACTGTCATTTTTTTTCTGAAAGAATCACAGATAAAACTCAACCACTCACATTATGCCAAGTGCTGTTTCTGTTCTGATTGCTTTGAACGTATAGATTTGGTCACTTCCATGATCATAATCTATGGAGTCAATGTAATATTCAGAGCTCAAGGAATCTGTTTTCAAAAGAGCCATTCCGCTTTAAAATAGATCATTCCTTAAAATCAGCCACTCAGTATGAAGCAATTTTCTTTATTGGCCCCGGTTGTTGTTCGGAATACCTTAAAAGGTCACGTCTTTCCAGGTGCTAAAAATAATTTCCAACTAATTGAATTTGTTGGTGACATTTGAGGTATTCTATTGCACAGGGGTGTTATCAAAAAAACATGGCTTATTTCTGTGATATTCAAAGAATGAAAGATAAAAGTGAGGCATTCATACTGTGCATCTATTTTCAGCACTTTGTAACTATGAGTACATGGGACATGGGACAATGTGGGGTTTAGTGTCTTGCCCAAGGACACCTCAGCATATGGAATGGGAGGAGGCGGGAATCGAACCCCGACCTTCTGGTCAGGGGACGTGTCCTCTAAGCCCTGCCCCCTGCTTTCACTATACCATCACAATTCTTTTTGAACAGCAACGTTGACCTTTGGCTGCTGAATCCTTAATACCCCGCCTCTAAGTGTGCATTTGAAACTCATTTGAATAAATCCCCTCACAGCCGTCTTGAAATATCACAAGAAAAAGGCAGTTGGATAGATGGGGGGAAAATTAAAGATTTACGTGGTTATGAATTCATGAAAATGTCAGAATGTGATTGTTTTGTAATGTTTGTAGAAGTGACAAAAATGACCGAAAACGTGCACATTGCACCTTTAAAACATGAAGCCTCCAGGCACAAACGACAGCATTTGATTTATTGATGCGTCGCTCGTGAACGAGCCGACTCTAATCCGGCTCTTTGAAGTGAACGTCAGGAGCCGGTTCCCGTCTTTGGGATCATCCAGTGCATCACCTGGACCTAAAGCCGTACCAAACAACTATGAGCTCAGCTATATATAAATATATATAGTCACTTTTGTTCTTTTTTTTGTGAGCCGAGCCAAAAGAACCGGTTCTCTAAAAAGAGCTGGGATTCCTATCACTAATTTGATTGTGCGGAGGCAAAGAAGTAAAGGAAACTCACCAAAAAATACATTTTTCTTCAACAACAGCCCTGCTTTCTCTCAAAAGGGTGCTTCCATTTTTCTTGTAACAGAGGCACTGCAATCTCAGCCTTAGTGGAAGTATAGTCATATTTTCGAGTGATCTCCTTATAGACCTAATCATATTCTTCACTGAGGAGTTTGAGATAAGTATAAGAGGGGGAAAGGTAACAGAGTGATCTAGGTAGCGATTCCAACTTCTCCATAAAGGAATGAACTGCTGCTGGAGTTGCAAAGTGCAGTATTAACACTCCCTCCAGGCCCCGTCGTCAGAGGATCGTCTGCTGCAGCAGCCGACGGCAACAATGAAGATGATTGTGATGTTATGCTGCTGTTTTGGTCACAGACAAGGTCGGGGACATACTCAAAATAGAGAGGTAATGAAAAAGCAAGATTAAAATCTGTGAGGGTTCAAATAAGCTTCAATATACAGCCTCTGCCAGGGAGCACAGCCGAGGCTGTAAACAGAAAGCAGGATCTGCCTCAGCTCTGAGGGACCAACACATCTGAAAGGGGAATGACAAAGATAATGTTTTCAGTATGTCCACTCTGGGCTACTGTAAAAAAGATGGTTCCTTGTCTAAATATTGTTTGGATTTTATGCCATGTGCTCTACAAGGTCTAAAGGTGCAGTGTGTTATTTTTGTCACTTCTACGGACAAGTAGAACAAATTGACATTCTGACGTTTTCATGATCACCTGAATGTATTTTTTTGTATTTGTTCTATGACCCTTACATGAGCCCATTAGTGTATATTTACATAAGGAGCTGGTCCTAACGTGTTGGTGTCTGCTGGACACATTTGTTTCAAACAAACTATATTTCAAGCCTAGAATCCACTCTGAGAACGCCGCTCCAACCGCGTCGGATAAACAGGTTCGATATGTTGATGAGTTTGATACTTCGGCAAAGACCTAATCAGAATCACAGATTCGGACTTCTCGGTTCAATACCTCAGCAAAGGAAGGATGTAAAAGTTCAGTTCATGGCTCGTTAGACTCCCTGTAACAAGCTCCATCCGTAGTTTTCGATCAGCCAATCGAAGATAGTGTTTCAAGAGAGGGAGGGGTGAGCCAAAACCCTGCGTTTCTCCCTAGGAAGGAATTCCTGATTTTTAAAAGGGCTCATTTAAAAAGTCCAAAGCGTTTCTGAGACTATAAATACTGTATATCATCATAATAGAGGCTAAAGAACAAAAAGGAAAACCCTTAAATGGACACAAGAGCTCGCCTTTAAGCCCTGAGTTCTTTACATAGCAAATTCCATAATGGTACAGTTGTGCAACTGCTACTTGAATGTGTAGAGAGTAATGCATTGCATTTTTCAAAAACTGTTCCTGACTGTCAAAGTCCAAAGGGACATTTATAACTAATGTAGTGGACAAAACACATTCTGAGTTTGATATAAATCACCTACAGCAGTGAATTATTTTAGCCTGCACATGTGGGATAAAAAAGCTACAGCGCTCATGAGTCACAGCTGATTTGTACTTGCAGACAGCACCTACCACATTTCATCCATGGTGAAGAGTTCGCACAGTTCCTCCGAGTCATTAAAATATAGCAAGAAACACGTCGCATATGAAGCCCGTCAGTAAGTGTTGGCGGTGAAGCTTCTCCGGGCCGTGTGGCACGAGTCAGAGGAGTTTAAAGGAGTGAAAAGTTCATCTTGTCACAGGATATGTTTAGAAGCAGCAACAGTGAAGCATAACTGGCATCTTTAGAGGGCACACTGTAGTTTCTTGTTAATTCTCATCACTCGAATGTGGAGCAGCTGTCTGGAAGGCTTGAATGCCCAGTTGGCAGAGCGGTCCACCGTGTACCGACTATACGCTCTAGGCTACATAATAATGAGACACTGGGAACCAACATTGAATGAGGCTTCATGTGAAACCCTCCATAATGTAAACTGATGTCACACATTTAACCTATAGAACTAGAATCGATCAACTTGTACTTTTAAAAAGGTACACGATGTAAGATTTGTAAGATTGTCCACTCTGGACATATTGTAAAAACATGGCGGCCCCCATAGGGAGGACCCACTCCTGATGTAAATACAGATCAAAGGGGACCTCTATACCAATATAAGTGGCTCTCTATCTGTTCTTTGGCATCTGTTTTGATGATAAACTGTGTTTTCAGTCTGAGAAACCATCTATGAAAACCCAGAATATCTTCCCTGAGTAAAATGTGCCATTTGGAGCTCCCCCTCCCCTCCTGAAACCCCACTATCTCCTGATTGGCTGGCCGCTAGGAGTCCTCCGATTGGTTGAAAGCCGTTGTTAGTCCCGTTAGGACCAGCCTCTCAGGTGGTAAACAAACATGGAAGTCACCCCGTTACCATCGTCATCACAAGCCACAAACAAACAAAGGACAAAGTCGAATGGAACTTTAATAGGAACGAAAGACATTTGATCTGTAAATGTCCTGAGGAGCTGATCTTTACCAGCTCATCAGGTTTCTTCATGGTGGATTTCGTTTGCTGTCACAGAGAACAGAGTTAATTAATATATAACCCACTTTTTTTACTGGTGGAGGAAATACATGAACAATTCCAACTGAGGTGGAGAGGAGGAGGTCATTCTGGTGTTTGAGTACATTTAGGACAAAAACTCGGCTCGTTATACAAGGAAATAAAGGGAATCTAGGAAAACAAAGAGATTCTAGGCATGAAGAATAATCCACAAGATGACGTGAGGTTCTGACGACACATAAACGACGCCCTGACTTCAGACAGAGGGAGATGGGAGAATCTACAGGGCGAGCGGGGATCACGGACAGGTGTGGCTGATCAGCAGACCACAGCAGGTGAAGGCCATGAGGGAATCAGGGAGAGACGCAGACAAGGCAGACAGAGCGCAGACGAGACAGGAAGACAAGGAGCCGTCACCAAAATAAAACAGGAAGTGGATGAAGGGAACAACAGACATGTGTTTACGTCATTTTATAAGAGATTGACCATTTGATTAGTGATACTCCTACACTACAACAGTGTTTAAACCCTTAACCAAGCCCATTCATGTATATTTATATGAGGAGTGGGTCCTCTCTATGGGGGCCGCCATGTTTTTACAGTAGCCCAGAGTGGACATACAAAACATCTAATGAGTTTAATGACAACTGAAGTCGACCATAGGTTCTCCTGCATGCTCAGGAGGGATGGATACAACATGCAACTTCACCTGTAGATGTCACCAAATCTTTCACACTGCACCTTTAAGTAAACAAGAGTAATAACCTTAATAGGCAAAAGCACCTTGTGCTGAAGGCTGCTGTACAATCCAGTGAAATCCTTTGAGGGTTCCCTACTGAAACATTATCTAACTTTATTATTATGAAATGTATTGATTGACAGGCCTGGCACTGGCTCAGTCGGTATGAATCCAGCTTGAGGCTGACGCAGTGTCACTGGCGATAGCGCTGATACCCCTATGGCCCAATGGGCTCTGGGTGAAATACCCCACAACCCGGCTTCATCCGATAAGCGGATGAAGATGACATTCATGTAAGTGTGCAAATGACTCAAATATGATTACAACAGAGTCCTTACTTTATTTTGTCATATAATAAAATATTATATGAAAATTCTTGTTTGCATGTCATCATGCCATATCCAGTGTATTTGAGTTGGATTTAAGGGAATGAGCATCAGTATCAGTGTCTAAGATTTACAAAATAATATTATTACAAAATAATGGCAGATTTAAGAGGATATTCGTATATTATATAACAACACCTTTCCAATCCAATTTGTGGAGTCAAATACATTATTAATTCATTTGTTGTAATGAATGGGTTCTTTGTACGATGGTATAAATCAGGGGTGTCAAACCTGTTTTAGTTAAGGGGCCACATACACCCCTATTTGATCTCAAGTGGTCCGGCCCATTAAAATCATAGCATAATAACCTACAAACGACAAACAACTCCAAAATGTACCATTTGTTTTAGCGCAAAAATTACAAGTACATTCTGAAAATGCTCATTTTCATTCATTTGTATTAAAAAAAGGCATTTAATGTCTTTTCTGTAATTTTCACACTTTGCAAAGTAATTTCAGGAGCTGGATTGGATCCTGTGCCGGGCTGGTTTTGGCCCGTGGGCTGTAAGTTTGACAGCCCTGGTGTAAATCATCCAAAAAGCTGAGTGTGTGGGAAAGAAAGTACAACGCTGCCGTCGTACTCCCATGCTTTCCATTTTCTGTTCTCCTCAAACAGCAGCCGAGGGCAAAGCTGCAGCTCCTGTTGGTTCTCTTTGATTGTGAGAGGCAGCATGGCAAAACCGCCGTCTCTGTATCTACCCAAAAGGTTTTGTAGCTCTGGATAAACGTTGCTTGAATGTGAGTGAACACCTTGAACCACTGCTTCTGTGAAAAAAAGGCTTTTTCCAGCCACATTGTAAAAAAAATGAGAGGGATTTCATATTTGATAACAGTGGAGGTTGTCTCTCTCCAGGCTGTTGGTTGGCCCTGTGGTTGGAGGTTTGGTTTGATGCTGAGTTGAATGGAACTAAATGAATCCAGGGTGGATCCAGACATTTTCTTTGGACATTGACGTTGATTTCCCAGAGTAGAATTCATGAATCTCAAAGGTGCAGATTTCTATCATTTTTGCCTCTTCTAAAAATATTACAAAATAATTCCACCCTGCCGTTTTCATGGATTTATAATCACCTAAATCTATTATTTTTCCCATTACACTTAAATTAACCCATTAATGTATATTTACTTGAGGAGCTGGTCCTGTCTACAGGGGCTGCCATGTTTTTACAGTGGCCCCGAGTGGACATACTAAACATCTTTTGAGTTTTAATGACAACTGAAGTCGACCACAGGTTCTCCTTCATGCTCAGAGGGTGAGGTGATGGATACAACATGCAACTTCACCTCTAGGTGTCACCAAATTGTACACACTGCACCTTTAACAACTGAATGTGCTGTTGTATATAAGGGGGGTCACTTCTGCTCCACCTCCCAGTGCGTTTCCTCCGCTCCACTCTGTCGGCCACACACACTCACCTCAACCCTCTGCGCCACACACACATTGCCAGTGAGTTTGATCTTTCATGTAGGAACCTGCCTGATTGCTCTGTCCCTGGTAACCTGAACCTCCACCTCCACCAAAGCCTTTTCCTGTCTGTTTGCAGTTTGATCCGGCAACGCCAAGTAAAGTCTTCAAACTCTACCTTGCCTCGTCCTAACTATTTCTACTGCTCTTGGGTCTTCTCCCAACAGTCGACCTGAAGGGAATGTGCCTTTAAGCCAAGACCTGACGTCATCACTGTGGGCCTTTTGCCTTCTCTATTTACTTTTTTCTTGTGTCACATGCAAGACATTTCATTGTCTCTCTTTGTTTTATAAATATTTTTATTTTTCCTTTAAAGCGTGACAGTGAAACCCTGTATCCAGCTTCGCCCTTCTCTTTGTTACACTTTTCTCCTCCGTCAATCACAGAGACGCATGGACCTGAGCCGTCACAAGGGGTGGGCAGATTCTGTATCATTGAATAGAACGTTGTGCTCCTACAAAGGACGGTTTATTTTCCATTAACAAACAAATGACTGTTTTAGGGAAGAAGGAAATAATAAATGTTGTAGATAAATAGCCCGGTAAACAGCCTTAATACTCTTCTCTCCTTGTCCAGTGCACCTCACAAACTCCACCTGCGGAACGACTGGCCATGTTTTAACTTGAATTGGTAAGATTGAAGATTCAGTAGCAAATAATGAGAAGTAATATGCCAAAGCCTTGCCCGTAGATGAAAAGCCTGAGGGGTATCGCACATGCTCTAAAAGCAGCGAGCAGCCTCCAGATTGAATGAGCCTTGTATTCAGCATATAAAATCCAATTCATCCCACTGCCACCGGTCCCATGTGAGCGATATTGGAATTCTGACCCTGACTTGAAAAAAGACAAACAGCTACAGTATAGTGCCCCCCCCCAACACCTTGCATCGAAATACAAAGGGGAATAAAATGAACCATTACAGTTTTATTCCTCCTATAGAGTAAAATGTGTCTTTTTACCCTCGTGTTTACTCTTTAGTTGAGTGTCATTATTATTCCTCAGGCGATTTTGCTGTGCCAGTGAGAGATGGAGCCGAAATACAACATCATGAATAACTTTCTCCAACTGAAAGCGATTTCGTTAGCATGGTACCAAATGTAGTTTCCGCGTTGCTTTGACTCAGTGTCCACGCTCGGTGGGAATGGCGAGGATGGAGCTGAACGTGTCAGTGTTAAAATAATGAATCAATAATTGTCAGTGTTAAGTGAAATGCTCTCTCTGTCCTCAGGGGGGCCCCAGCTCTGCCACTCGATGATAAATGACATTGCAGCGTGGATTTGTGAGTCGGCTTGTGTGAAAACATGGATATAAAAGGTGCAGTGTGTAAGATTTGGTGACATCTAGATGTAAAATTATATGTTGCATCATTATCAAATCATCTCACCCTTCTGAGCGCGCAGGAGAACCTACGGTCGCCCTCAGTTTCATTCAAACTCATAAGATGTTTAGTACGTCCACTTTCACCACTGTAAAACACGTCGGTCTCCATAGAGAGGACCCCCCTCCTCATGTCAATATACTGGAATGGGCTTATTTAAGGGTCATGGGGGGGAATACATCTAGGTGATGATGAATATGTGAAAATGTCAGTATGTGATCGTTAATATGTTTAGAAGTGACAAAAATGAGAGACATCTTACGCACGGGTGAAGAAGCAAAATCACGTCAGGTCACATGCAGAGAAAACAGGACAGTCAGCTAATTGTCCCCATCTGCCTTTGTGTGTGATTGCACCTCCAGATTAGATTGCTAATCCCTGAACCACTGATGGAAGATGAGGTCTAATCCTTGAAGAATGTCAGTGAAGCATCTTGTCTTGAAATATGTGGAGGGTACAAAGCTTAGTGAGAAATGAAACTCAAATGTCACGAGAGGAGGTGGAGTGGGATTTAGTCGGGTTGTGACTGAAATCATCGCTTGGGGTTTAAATCAATTCATTTTCAAATCAAATATACAAAAGGTTTCCATCCCGATACCTGGCCGATACAAGTGCAACGATATTTTCCTTTCAATTGATCAAAAATACAAAACATTGAAGTGTAAACTCACTCAAATCCAACCGCCAGCTGCTAACTCAACTGTTCAGGTTAGAATACAGTGGGTTGTGGAGTTTAAAGGTGCAGTGTGTAAGATTTGGTGACCTTTAGACGTGTTGTTAAAACGCAAAAGATGTATTGTATGTCCAACCTGGACTACAGTAAAAACATGGTGGCCCCCAGAAGGAGGACCCACTCCTCATGTAAAAATAGATTAAATAGCTCATTTAAGGTTAATTTATGCATTGCGGAGATTATAAATTCATAAAGGTCAGTTTGTAATTTGTTTGCAATCGTTTTTCTACCAATATATGTGTCCAAAATATTAAACACTGCACCTTTAATCACCATGAAGCATTGGAGATCCAGCAAGAATGGAATGTTACAGCACAGAAGCTGCCTTTGAAGTGTCCCGAGAGTGCTTAGATGTTGGTTGTTGTTGTTGTTGTTGTTGTTGTTGTTGTTGTTGTTGTTGTTATGGCAGTCATCATTATGCATTTCTTATTACTTGTTATGACTTGACAGTCTGAAAAAACAAACATGAGATATGTTGTGCTTCATTTAACGTCTCAGTTCATGCATCTGAAGTAAATGCTGACAGGAGTATATCAACTATTTGATGTCTAATATTCCTATTGCTGCTCCAGAACAGTCTTTAAAGGTAGAGTGTGCAAGATTTATGTAAAGCGGATCAATCATGAGAAATGGAAAATGAAATCTTATATTTTCAGTAATTGCATAATCTCATAGATGAGTTATTGTTGTTGTAACTGTTGTTTGAGTTTCATAGTTACAAACCACAACCATGCAACAAGTCGCTGTACCTTTAACACCAGATTCAACAATTGAAAATGTCGACCGACGTGTTGAGCACATTTCGTGAATTGCACATCGTCTCTGTGAATTCTCCCTGAACTCTCGGAGCAGCAAAGAGCTTCAGTTTCCATCTTGGGCTGTTTGGCAGTTCGACGGCATATTACCGCTGGAATGAGGAGCCTCCTTATCTGAATGCAGGCCGCCTCTTGATACCATTATTTCACCTCCTCACCGTCAGCCTTTGTTGTTGCCTAAGGCAATTATATCTTTAATTGAACCTGTTCGCTGTATAATTGGACACCTTTTTCCTTATCATATAACATTATTTGTAATTTTAGAGATATTTTAAAAAACTCTTTCAGGCACATAAAGGCACACTCCAAATTACCTGTCTGCAGCTGAAAATGGAACAGAACCATATTCCAACTTTTCCGATGGACGTAAGATGATAATAATAATAAAAATAATGTTTTATAGAAGTATCTGTTGTTGCCATTTTAATGAACAAAAATTTTAGGTTAATGTTCTGCCAGAAGAACTTTTAATGGTATGGACATTTCAGTAATAATTAACCAAGTGGAATTTCTAAATTCTATTTTTGATCAGTTATCACATGGAACAATGTGCTCTGACAATAGGAATTGAAATGATTGAATAGTTCACAGAGAGGTCAAAGGTCAGATGAGGGTCAGCCCCTCAAGTGCTGGAGGAGACGCGGCACATTCAACGTGGATCTCGTGATCAGTCCTCAGCCTCACACTTCGCAGCACCACCTTTAGAGTCATGACTTTAAAGATGCAGTGTTTATGATTTGGGTCATTTTTGTCACTTCTTCAACATGTTACAAAACAATTACATACTGACTTTTTTATGAATTGATTATCACCAAAACTTTTTTTAAAAATTATTTTATATTACCCTTGAATGCCATGTTTTTTTACAGTAGCCCACAGTGGACATACTTAACATCTCCTTCATGCTCAGGAGGATGAGGCTGAGGTGATGGATACAACAAGCAACTTCACCTCTAGATGTGATAGAAAATGATTGTCGCAGACATTTATACATTTATGGCCCAAAACCTCTTCACTGTAATTTAAAGGTGCAATGTGTAAGATTTGGTGACATCTAGTGATGAAGTTGCGTGTTGTATACAGCGTGCAGGAGAACCTATGGTAGCAATGTTAGTGTAAATATGTAAATAAAATGTTAGTTTGTAATTATGTTGCAATATTTTCTTCTACCAAAGGACGAAAATGATCGAAATCTCACACACTGCACATTTAAATATTATAAAATCCTAGCAACCAGCAGAGAATATTTGATCCTGAAATAGTGTTCAATTTGTGATGATGAAAAAGAAATTCATTCTTGGTTTTGGGAAAAAAATCAATCTATTAACAATATGACATGAAAGATATAAAAGAGTGGTGAGAAATAGCTGGAATATACAGTCTCATTGTTTGTCAGTTTTTCTCTCTGATTAATCTATAACATTTATGTTTCAAAAAGAATCAACTACATCAAATCCATAAGTGATTTGTTTTGATTGTTAGTGCCTTCAACCAGTTATTCACAAACCCACTTGTGATTCAGTGTGATTACGGGCAGACAGCACTTTCTATCGATGAGTCATGTTTGGGCTTTGACAATGAATAAACTGTTCCACTTGAATAAAACTGTGACAGCTCTGCATCTGTCCCCCTCCCCCTCTGCTCTGCTGATTGCCCCTCACACCCGCCTGGTTTGCCCCAGCTGTGCCTCATCACCTGTCATCTGCCCTCCTTTATAATCCCCCGTCTCACGTTCACACTCAGACATACATTCCAGCCTTGTTCTGATTTCCTTCCCGTGTTCGACCTGTTCCGTCCCCGACCCGTGTCCCGTTTCCTTACCTGTAAACCCGACCCGTGTCCCATTTCCTTACCTGTAAACCCGACCCGTGTCCTGTTTCCTTACCCGTAAACCCGACCCGTGTCCTGTTTCCTTACCCGTAAACCCGACCCGTGTCCCGTTTCCTTACCAGTA
>JAFBJT010108278.1:0-20131 GCA_016785325.1 Chascanopsetta lugubris
TATATCTTCTGAGGGAATCTGAGGCCGATCCTGTAATAAACACTGAGAAATGACTGCAGAAGTCTGACGTGAGCGGCCACTGAAACAGCCTGTTTACAAGTGCTGAAAATACTTTCATTCAAGAGGGGGACTACGGGATACGGGTGGATTTCTTGTGAGTGTTGCAGAAAGTGTTGGCCTTCAGTCACTCATAGTGCAAATCCACAGCAACATCAAATAAACAACTTGTAAGCAGCAGCTTTCTTCCACTTGAGGTTTTGTTAATCTGTGTTTATATTGATTCTGTCACACAACTTAGAGATCATAATGAGCAGCACTCAAAGCACAACCTTCTTTTTGCCACCCAGAGTCGAGTTTTTGGGGGTTGAGCGTAAACACAAAAACATCAATCTCTGTGCTCTTGATGAATATGTTGCATACAAAAATCATTGTCAGAAAGACAGAAATCGTTCAAGGGCCCCTCATGCTCAAGATCATCACTAGACTGAATCAAAGCTTCAGTTGAAGATCTTTACATCAATAGTGAGGTCCCAAACCAAGTGAGACAATTTAGTTCAGTGGTTCTCAACCAATCTGGGTTCGGGATCCACCATCAGCCATTTTCAACTTCTCAAATGTATTCAACGAAACAATGGTGCAGTTTGGGTGTCCATCGCAGTTTTAGAGTGTAAATCTACAGCTGTTCGATGCATTAAAAATCTCCTTCAAAATAAAAGCACAGGAAGCTTTTTCCCCTAGTCAAAGGCCTGCGACCCGCTGAAAATGGGTCCATGACCCACTTTTGGGTCGCGACCCATCAGCTGAGAACCTTTGATTTAGTTTATTAAAATAGTATAAAAAATACATATTGTGAAAGTGGAAAATGAACAATACATTTAAAAGAAATAATTCTAAGATGAATCAGTATAAGGATTAGTATGATCCCTTATTATTATTCTTTTAAGCTTCATGTATAAGATGTAGTCTTATTCATCAAGGGAGATATGGATTACTTTGGCAACTGACAGGGAGTTACTCCTTTTAACTTTTTGTGAAAAAACTGAATTCATTGTAAGATAACATTGGATTATTGTGTGACTCTTTGAATTAGACATATAATTTGGGATATGCCCACAATAAATGTAAGTCTAGTTAACATTATCCATGTGACAAATGACAGATGATTCCTAATCCATATGATTCGCCCCTGGTGTAGCATGCTTGTATTGATTTGCATAATTTTTCGTCTAATTTCCGCATTTGTTAATGAAGTTCCTATTGTTATATGAACACCGCCAAACTGTGCAGAAAGGTCACCTCTGGTTAGAATTGGCAGAGTTCTAAAGTAAAGTGCTTTTCAAAGTGTTTGTAATCTCCTCCCAAAGTAGTTAGATGTTAAATCTATAGCATGAATAACTATTTTATCTACATTATTTATTATGTCTGCTCGCGTTGAACCAGCTACCGCAGCTAATGATTTAGTTTCCATGGAGCGGAGCCACACTAACACATCTTCGCCTTGATCCAAAGTATATTTACTTTAAGGTAGCGCTCAAGGACAGAGAGGAGTGACCATAAAAGCAGGGTGTACAGGAGTGAGGGAGAGGGAGAGGGGAACCACTGTTAGCTACTAAAGCTTTGTAGCTACACTGAGTATAGATCAGAGCGGTGCGCCGAAAATAGCCTTGGGTGGTTTAATATTATTTATCATACAAATCTCGCTGAAATCAGCAAGCCATCCCTTCGCCCGTATGGGAACACACTCACCAGAAGTCCACGTATTCCTCCTACTATGATCTGTTCAATGTGCTCATGTGACTGTTACAAATCCAAAGCACCAACACTGGTAGTGCTTTGGATTAGACTGGTAGTTTTATTTTGGCGAGTTCAGGTCATGAGGAGGTTTGGGTTTGTGTGACCGGACCACGGACTTTAAATGATCCTATTTTGAATGTAAACATTTTAACAATTATGTCACCTGTTTTATGAGTAAACACTAACCCGATGTAATGGGCACCCATGCTGTGCACTAATCTGGCAAAATATGGCAATAATGTCATATTGCATAATAACAATTCCGGTTTTTGTTATTTTGTTATTGTTTTGCTTTTGCTTTTGCTTTTGTATGGTGATCAGAAATGTCCTGGGAAACTTTAAAACTCTCAAAATTCTGAAAAGGCCAAAATATGTCTAATGACAATCATTAAAGGCATATGACATTTCTCTTATCAACACAAAGACCATGTAAAATTCTCAGGGCATGAATAAAACCATTGTACATTCACCTAGTGAAAAGTCTTTTGTCTGTCCATCCTGTGTAAGTATAGGATATTTAAACAACTAATTGTACATTACAGCTTCGTGACTAGGTCCCCTTCAATGTCGCTAAAATAGCCTGGACCCACTCGGGCATGGTCTACGCTAGAGGTTTTACTGTGGCACCAACCCACCAATGGCAGATCCTTTGAGTCCTTGAGGCATGGTGAGGCCTTCATAGATCAGGATTCTTTTCCAGCCCCTTTTTTCACATGCTCAATTGAATTACGATCATAAAAGAAAGTAGATGGGAAGTCCATTAACCAAACGGTTTTTGGTGCCATGTCTTCCCCAGGTATGCAATATCCAGGACATGCACGCGATGTGATTCATCAGACATGGTCACCCCCCCTGTGTTGTTTCATGGTTCGGTTCTAATGAGTCCATCGTTCAGCATTGGACACAGGTCAGCATGTGCACAGCCACAGTCCCGTACACCACAGAGCGTATTCAGACATACTGTATCACCTTTCTTCTCCTCTTGCATCAGTGAGCCTCGGCCTCTTAGTAACCAGTCAATGTCTTGCACCAGGTTTGGTCAGCGTTGCCCACTGCAGCCTGGGAACATCCCACGAGAGCAGTCATTTCGAAATGGTACGTTCAACCAGCAATCCAGTCCGAGCCGATGTTTCCCCTCTTCGCTCCATTTCTCTGCTCCCAACGCGTCAGTTTTAAGGACAAAATGTTCACTTGCTGCCTGATAGTATATCCCACATGCTGCCAGGTGCCACTGTAAGGAGACTAATGTTATTCACCCACTAATGTTATTCTAATGTTAGCGGTATCTCTACGCTCAGTATGGCACAAAATGCTTATTTCTTAATGGAAGGCATGTTTTGTGTTTTGTTTTTGATTTAACTTAACTGTAAAAACAGCGATACGGTAACAAAAGGTGGGGGGGGGGGGGTACATCTGCTTCTTGTGTTTGAGAGAAAGCAACACTGATCCCTGGTGGCGCCTGTACTTGCAGTTGAGCTGATCATTTGTTGGTGTGTGTGTGTGTGTGTGTGTGTACTATGTGCCTTCATGTTGAGCTGTTAAACCTCTTTAGTATAGCTCCTCTACTCAGTTGCAGAGCTGCCAGTGTGGACACAGAAACCCTGCTTGCTCTGACAGTGATGAACATGTCTATGAATACTAATGTTCAGTGTGCGCCAACACTGAAGGAAACAGGCACTTTAATGAAACCACGGTGAGACTTATGGAGGGCTGTACAAACCATAATTCTTTCTGGGGCCTGTCACATCCATGTGTTCTCCTCTGTCGAACATCCATCCATTCCAGACCGTATTTGGACAGGTACCCCCCCCCTCCCCCACCCGTCTCTTCATGCTGTGTGTTTCATGAAGTTCAATTAAAAATAAATGTGAAATGATAGTGTTAGTTTGGTACCAAACTTTCGAAGATCCAACCATTCTGAATGCAATTACAATGAAAGAGACAGAGAAACATGATGCCAAACTGCATAATCACATTTCATGTCTCATTTCCATTTCCCTTTTCAGTGACTGTCGGACATTTTTGAGCCACAGGCCTCAGTGGATGTTTCATATTTGTTTCAGTAATGCAGTCGGTGCCATATGTATATATATTTCAGGACCTGTAAATGCACTAAAATCCTGCAGGGACAAGGTCCTTATAGTAGTAGTGTGAATTTTCTCCTCCTCTCACTCGTTTTTTATAAATTGACTTTAGTATCGAAGTGTAGATTTCATATATATATATATATATATATATATCCTTGTTATAATTTGTTTACTCTACCTACCTGGGACTAAACAATAATTATACAATATATTTTATAAATGGATTGTGTGTACTGTTTTTCATTATAAATAAGAAATGTTTATTTCAAGCTTTGCTTGTAGTTTTAAAAGTCCCGCAGGGCCCAAACAAAATCACGATGACCCAGCTAGAATCAAATTTCTGATTGTTTTCATGCATCATAACATAATTCCTGATTATCTACAGGGAGCTGCTCCCCTTCCACAGTGCTCTCCATGGAAACCACCAAATATTAGATCTATAATAGCTCAGAATGGACAAACCGAAGACTAGCTCAAAGATTGCATCTTTGTTACTGACCTGAGTCCCTGGGCTCCATTTTTTTTGCAGTTCTCCTACTGCTGCTGCTGCTCCTGCTGCTGCTGCTGCTAGATCCTGGGCTGCGATGGTGGAAGGTGAAAGGACAAGACCTGGATGCAGGCGATGGGTTGTGACGGTAGCTCATGGTCTGTGAGGATGGATCCTGTGTCTGAGACTCAAGTGACAGTGGATCCTGGATCATGGCGGTGAATGACGGTGGATCCACGGATCAAGTTGTTGTCGCAGCTGACTGTGACCCTTGGCCTGAAATGGACTTATAGATCAACATTCATGCTGTTTACATCAGTGTCCCTTGTTGTGACCTCCATTCTGGGAGCGGATCCCTCACATGTGACTCTCCCTGAGGTTTCAAACATAAGGGCAGAGGATGTCACTCACCCTGTGAAGCCCTGTGAGACAAATTGCTACGCGTGAATGTGGGCTGTATAAATGACATTTGATTGATTGATTGAACGGTTGATTGATTGATGTTTTCACCAGAAGACCTCTGTGTGTTACCCCCTGTGTTTTGTAGAGGTAGGTATTCACTTGGCTCCTATCTACAACTTGAACACGTCTGACTTATGGCTTCTCGCCACAACCCCACAAGAAAATCCTCATTATACAGGAAGGTAATTTATACATAACAACTATTTTTCCATTTCTTTGTCTCATCACTGATTTAATGAATGCCAAGGTGTAAATGAAACAATGAAAAAAAAGTAATTTATGTGAATATCTGTTATTCTCTGTTACCATTGGTTGGTATTATCCTGCCTTGGTTCAGAGTGAACTTGCTTTTTTTTTCAGTCACTGCCATTAAAATGTGTCACAATAAGATCCCGGTGAACACAAACAGACCCAGCTTCATTCAATTTAGAATTCATGATGACTCTTTATTTCTGATTTAATCCTCAAGGAAGCAGCTTTTCAGTTTGGCTTTCCATAATACAAATATCAAGACTTTTTATGACAATCATTTTCCATTTTAAAAATCAACATCATTATTAACAGGCCGACACAAAATTGGATTCAGTTTGCAATCCCTTTTAGTGCTGTTACTTTTTTCAATTCAAGACAGCACTTTACTCGGTGCTGTCTTTTAAATGGAGCAGCATTTGATCAAATATATGCTACAATATGTTAATACACTTTATTATCATATTATTTTTCTGTGTGTAAAAAGCTTCCTGGGCGTAGAAAAGTAGGTCAGATTGTTAAAAAGTGTTTGTCCTCACCTCCATTTGGTTAACTGCTGCAGGGTGAGCAACAGATTCTCCATCAAGGTTCTCACCATGCAGTCGGAACACGTTAGTGCGACATATGAATTCATTCTATCCTAAAGATTGAGTTTCACTGAGGTACTTATCCTTATCACAGAATATTACAGTCCACATGACACCAATAATAACTTCGGTAAATGTCACCGTGTATAGAATTTGTCTCAGGGACAGGGATTGATATATACTCTGTAATATGGCGTAAGCAGAGGTCATCAGAGAGTCGTCAGAGGAGTTTATGAGCTTTTCTATAAATAACAAGTGTCTGTAGAGCTGATGTCATGCCGTTTCATTTTCGGTAAATACTATGAGTCACGTTGGGTAAAAATTGCCGCTGTCTGGAGGAGGAACACGTTATTTCCATTTCCATAAATCTTGCAGTTCCACTAAGAACAGCTGAAGCAGACAAACAAAAGCAGGGCCATGTTTAATAGAGACGAACACGAGTCTGATAGCAGGCTGAGAGGTGTAACTGGTCATCTCTTAACAAGGGAAACAGATTTTCACCCGTGTTCTGAATGCAAATGCTGTACTTTATCACCCTCTCACCAAGAGCTTGACGTGTTTTGTCTTTTACCTTTAATATTTCAGAAATGAGATGTGAAATCAGGAAACATGACCCAAAATGTTTGCTTAGAGCTGCATTATAAACCATATATTTTCACCATCCAAGCTCTAACAGAATCATTTTGTGACCGCATTTCTGTGGTTTCTATAAATGTCACGAAGATTGAAATGCACCTGAGACCATCAGTAACAGTGATGCCATAAAAGGCCCATTGGGGGTTTTCACTGGTCAAGAATACAATGTTGACGTGGTTGTGGGACCTTGTCATTCATCCTGACAGTTTTGTGTCCCGACATATAAAGTATACTAAAGCTGCTACAGTGGCTGTATATATTACATTCCTAATGTCCTAATTGCCATTACATCCAAGAGGTGGCAGCTCAGCACGCTGAAATGCCGTGGTGCTGCAGCCACACAAGTCATTTACCTGGCATTCCAGAGCTTTTCACCTGCTGGTCAGCGTGGATGCAGCTTGTACTACAGTGGATGTTGGCACGGACCGAAGCCCCATCTGTGCACCGCTTTATAAGTGTGCACTGTCACTGCAGCTCCCCTGTCCAGCTTACTGTCTTACTTCACAGCTCTGTTCCAGCTATTATTTGTCTCCAGCCTCCGTTGCTGCCAGGAAGCAGTCTGATTAGCTCGGCTGTTTTCTCCAATTCAGAGGAAGCGGTTGACAAGTGCAACAGCACATCTGAATTTCTTGGTACATTTAGAGGGAGACGGGTATTCAGCTATGTAAACTCTGGGCAGTTTTCACTATCCTTTAAAGTGCAGCCAGAGGTTCACTATGGAAATGTGTTTCTCATATTCTAAGCCAAGTATATGGGCTGAGTTCTCATGAATCACCCTCTACACACACACACACACACACACACACACACACACACACACACACACACACACACACACACACATGCATAAACCTCCCCCTAACTCCTAAGACTAAGATAAATATGGCAGCTGGGAGTAAAAATCTCTTAATCTTGGATGGTTATTACAAATGGCAATCAGGCCATTTGCCAGGCATATTTCCATGAATCTAATTAGCAGAAAACTTGATAAAGTGTCCCTGGGTTTATCTTGTAAAAGGGGGGAGGTTGATAAAGTGCTGTTCTTGGCTCACCTCACAACAGCCTTAGAATTGTGGAGAAGTGAATTGTGCTCTATTGTTTTGCCTTTGCAGTATTTTCCTTGCTTTTTACCTGGGTGAAATATGTCCCACAGATAGACTGTAAGTCAACCATTTCTACACTTGACCATTTGATTACTTTTAGCAATTTAGAAGATTGTAACATTTTTGCTGTTTTATCTTGTTTTATCTGTAGACCCCTTTCTCTCTCTCTCTCTCTCTCTCTCTCTCTCACACACACACACACACACACACACACATATCTAAAAATGTTCTTGAAACCACAGAACTCTTACACAGAACGCACTCTCATCATACGAGAGATGGATACACAACTATAGTGCATGGACCAGTTTGATGTTTGAGGTGTGGCTGTCACAGAAATGTTTTTTAAAAGTGTGTAAACATTTCAAGATGGAAATGACCTCTTTGCTTTGTTTATCTAATTATTCCAATGTAAAATTTGCTTGAAGAATTCAAATTTGATCATTTTCATACACCGTTAACCCCACATCAGAGAAATATTTTTTGTACCATTTGCTAACAGAAAGAAATCTATTTCATGTTGACAAATAATCTTTATAAGTCAAAATGTATCAATTCAAGCTCTATGTATTCATTTACTTAGCTGCAGCTGCCAAGAAATCGCTCTCACATGTGTGTTCAAATAAAGTGATCAAGAGGGGGGTTTCATTTCACACCCACATGCCGACCAAAGCTTTTGGATTGCAAAATACATTCACACATTGTCAAGCTATATTGTAGTTGATGTGTACCGAGACACATAACGTTTGTGTTTCTGCTGTGAAAATGTAGACGCACATAAAAACAGGCTCTCTTCCTCCCGCTCGAACATAGCCTCGAACATATACTGTATACGCAGAGCAAAACAGTAAGAGCCGCTTTACACGTTTTGTCTCCTGAGGTTCATTCTTCGCTCTACTATAGTTCTGATGTCCCATGTTGCTCACACTTCACTGAAGCTCCACTTACGAGGAGTAGAAAATAGGAATAGAATCGTTTTGGATTTTCCATCAATAACATATTATACACCTCGCAAAAATGACCTTGTGCCATTAGCTGTACTTTTTTTTTTCCAATTAATACATATCTGTTTATATATTTAGATATATGATTTTTTTTTGTGATATAATATATTGGAGCCACAGTGCCACACGCTGATAGTTTGACTGTGTCAATCCATCAGCCATATTAACCCAATTAGAGACACCATGATTATCTGATTAGCTGTCATCTACTTAATAATTATCTTGATAAGTGATTCAGTGGTTTACTTCTCTCTCAGTTTTTCTCCACGGAACGTATACACTGAATATTTCCGAGTTGTGGCCATAACAACAACACTATTATTTCTGCATTCTACTTCTATTCTGTTTCAATTATTTCTGCCGTGACATTCACATGGTGGAGTCAGGATTGAACAACATCAACAGTGTGTATTCATGGATCTGTCTTTCCATTTATTAGAAGTTCCGAGTCCGCAGTTGTTTAATGTGTAGGGAGTCATATCTCGACACATTGTGTAACCCTGAGAATCAATTGATCATTGCTTAAATGCCACAGCTCTCCTGAGTGTTGTTGTTGACCTTGTCCATTCCACTATCAACAAAGTGTATTTTGTAAATGTGTAAAGTCGTATTATTTTATTTTATCATACCTTTGTGATCAAATGAGATGTCTGACTTTTATATGTATGTGCATTATGTTTATATATATTTACAAAGAGTTAGACAGTAAAAGGCACTCGTATCTCCTGAGATATCGTGGTGTGACAGAAAAAGCCAGCCTCAATCATTTGCTAATCATTTAGACTATAATATATATATATAATTTACAGTGAAAAACAGCATGTCATAATAGAAATGATAGCAATTAAGCATTAACATAGAGCAAAAAGAGTGTCGCAGTGTCCCTGAAATGTCGTTTAACTTTTAATATAGTTGACAGTATTTAAATACGTTTCAATATGTAAATACATGTTGGATCTTTTCCTTGACAGTCTTTGTTAGTATATTTCGACAGGCTATTAAAATATCACTCATGATATTACACATAAAACTTGACTTGAATGCTATAAAGTAGGCAGTTTAGAGAACATATGGACGGTCCGTCAGAGAACAGTGTTGGTAACAATAACAGTCTCAAATCAAAGCTTAGCTTTCACTTACAGTAAGTCACAATGGTTACTTTACTGCCACTGGGAAATATAAGTTATTTTTATTGGCCGGCTCTGTCATTGTGAATCACATAATCGCCTTCCTACTTTCAAAAGCAAATGCTTTCTGTGTTTGCACTCTGCAAATTTCAGTTAATCATTTGGACGGTCAGACAGTTTATATTGAAATGAGATGACAGATTTATCAGTAATTGGCAGCATTTGTCACCTTCAAAAAAACAAAAAACAAAAAACAAAAGCATCCCAGACGTGACAGAGCTTGCTGTGACATTCAAAGTAATGAGAATCACTGCCTGGTATTATCTTGAATAAGTGATCATTACATTGCAGCAGAATATGGATTCAGCAACAGAGAAATCAGATGGCGAAAGTGACAAAACAAGAGCCAAATGAAGGAGTCATAACAATAACACCCGTCAGTGTGTTTCAGTGTTGCCAGATCTCGTGAAAGAAAGTCTGAAAAAAGCCCGAAGCTTCAGCACAACGACCACAGGAGGGCCCGGCCAAAGGACTTAAACCAGCTTTTAACAAGATGTGTGCATATTTCACTCTTACAATGTCTACAGAATACTTTTGAGCACTTGTCCACTGTAGGAATCCAATCCAATCTTTTAATCCTCTCTCTTTCTCCCAGTCTTTGTTGTATTTTTTCCACCCAATTTGCCCGAGGCATTGTCCGATATAAGGCTGAAAAAACTCTCCTCCACTTATTTTCAATTAAATCTTGTCTGCCTCGCAGAGTCGTGCGTGTGTGTGTGTGTGTGTGTGTGTGTGTGTGTGTGTGTGTGTGTGTGTGTGTGTGTGTGTGTGTGTGTGTGTGTGTGTGTAATGCACATGTTGTATGGAGGAGGGGCAGTGAAAACGGGGGAGTTTGCAAAAAATAAAATATAGAGCTAGGAGCAATACAAGCCCAAATAAAGCGACTACACTTTGGAAACAAGTCCAAAAATCCTCGCCCATATTTCCTGAACATTCCCCCAATCAATTTGACACGTGGTTGCTGTCAAGGACTGTGGGTAAATTCCTCACTGCTCTTTCCGCCAACACAATGAAGAGCAGTGAGGAATTTACCCACAGTCCTTCTGATATTGTAGAGTGTGTGTTCTTGGAATGGCAGTGGCCAATTTACCCGTTATTGTTCCGCTGACGTCATCAGACCACGACAATCATCAACACCTGTCAGTTTGGCTCTCAGCCAAGGCAGCCTCCATGTTTTGTAATGGTAAGTGTACATGCGCTGTACCTTTAAGGACGGCCGTGCTTCCGTGAGCGCGCCGGCAAGTGTGCACGAGGAGTCGGGAATGGCGCGAAAGACGCCGGCGCGCGCGCTAACGAGAAACCGGTGACAGAGTTTTAGTCGAAAAGTTAAAGAAATAAATAAATAAAAGCCGGCAGTTGCGCTCAGTGGCGATGGACGGCAGCGCTTCACGTCTGGTCGGGTCGAGATGAGATTGTCCGCGTCGATATCGATCCAGTTTGTGGATTACGGAAGTTCGAGTGTCGTTAACCGAGCCAACACCTGGTGCTACGAGTGAGAATGTAGTTTGCGCGGCGGTTAACCCAACACACATCACCCTGCCGTCATCCTTGGTGTATTACGGTAACTCGCCACATCACTCACACATTCACACTCAATCCAAGCTCTCTCTCTCTCTCTCTTTCTCTCTCTCTCTCTCTCTCTCTCTCTCTCTCTCTCTCTCTTCTCTCTCTCTCTCTCTCTCTCTCTCTCTCTCTCTTTCTCTCTCTCTCTTTCTCTCTCTCACACACGAACTGATTTTAAAGCTGCAGATGTTTGTGTTGTTGGAGGACTGTTGTTATCAGACGGTCGATGTGTCTGAAGTCAGTGCAAGTGTAAACAAAGTGCTGACTATCACCTGTTGAATGAGGTGTTTTGGAAGGGTGCTAAAGAAGCTGGTCGCTCATTGTTATTTCTATTTTCATTGTACATTGAATGTTTCTTTGGCTACTGACCTGGAGGTAGGAGCACCTCAACTTTTCAGCTAAATCTTGGTGAGATGGGAAAGTTTGATCACCATCAACCTACACCTACAGCTGGACTTATCCAGCCGTATTTATTTATTTATTTATTTATTTAAATTTGTTGTGTTGATATAATCGGACATGCTTTCAACCTGGTCATCAATATCCGGGCGGTTAACCCAACACACATCACCCTGCCGTCATCCTTGGTGTATTACGGTAACTCGCCACATCACTCACACATTCACACTCAATCCAAGCTCTCTCTCTCTCTCTCTTTCTCTCTCTCTCTCTCTCTCTCTCTCTCTCTCTCTCTCTCTTTCTCTCTCTCTCTTTCTCTCTCTCACACACGAACTGATTTTAAAGCTGCAGATGTTTGTGTTGTTGGAGGACTGTTGTTATCAGACGGTCGATGTGTCTGAAGTCAGTGCAAGTGTAAACAAAGTGCTGACTATCACCTGTTGAATGAGGTGTTTTGGAAGGGTGCTAAAGAAGCTGGTCGCTCATTGTTATTTCTATTTTCATTGTACATTGAATGTTTCTTTGGCTACTGACCTGGAGGTAGGAGCACCTCAACTTTTCAGCTAAATCTTGGTGAGATGGGAAAGTTTGATCACCATCAACCTACACCTACAGCTGGACTTATCCAGCCGTATTTATTTATTTATTTATTTATTTAAATTTGTTGTGTTGATATAATCGGACATGCTTTCAACCTGGTCATCAATATCCGGACTGTTAAAAACCTCCCACGTTGTACAGTCAAACCAATGCTGCACTGCCATTATACTGTCACTGTTCCTGTATTTATGTTGTTGTTTACATTTGTGGAAGTGCAGCTGCACCTAGTTTTACTGACATCATTTCATCGAATGATAACGGGTCTTGATATAACAAAGTTTGTTTGGCCATGGTAACAATCCGGGTTTCTTATGTGCCCCCCCCCTCCCCGGAAAAAGAATCACCCACCGCATATTTGAGGAAACCTGCCATGTAACTAATGAAATGTCACTTGTTGCAGTTGAACATTTTCAGCAAAATGTAGCATGTTATTAATTCAGCCTTTAGTTAAAAAAAAATGCAGATTCAAATTCCAAATTCCATCTATTCTTTTTCAGTTATTTTGCTACTTATTTTACAGAGAGCCTGGACAGAGAATTTCACCGCATGCCTCAGCACCACATTCATAATGATAATGATATCACTCAGGTTCAGTTTGACAGACAGGTTGGGGTCTAGCCTGGTCTAATTCAGGATTCCTTCATGCAGTGCTCTTTTCAATGGGCTGCAAATTAGTGCACTGGCAGTTGGCCAGAGTATGGAGAGCTTGTTATCTCCTCAGTAGATGTGGATGGTGCCGAGGTCAGGATGACCTCATGGTCACCTTGTTGGGTCGCTGTTTAATGAAAGCCTGACGTATAAGGTTGCAACCTGTGTGCCGTCCAAGGCCCAGTCACCGCAGGAGAAAATGGGGTTGCCAAAGGTTAACCAAGAGCAATTTCTTTCTCTCTCTAGTGCCTGATATTTCCTCCTCTAATCTGTGGAATGTGTGCTGAAAGAGCTGTTCACTCCATCACCACATATGTGTCATGAAATCAAGTGCTTAACTGGGATGCTACAGTTTTGTCTGTGCTGGGGGCAGTTTCTGCCTGAAGCTCTGATGTCTTGTTTGCAATAAGTGGTATTTTGGTAATGGGTTAGATTCGATGTGGTTTGCTTTTGAAAACGCTGGACCCATCGTACATAAACCTCTCTCTTCGTAAATGTGTCACTGCAATCGTGGCCTGTGCCGAAAACAGCCAGCAATCACAAAAACGGTCATGCCAAACGGTTCGACTTATGTGTGTGTGTGTGTGTGTGTGTGTGTGTGTGTGTGTGTGTGTGTGTGTGTGTGTGTTGATTCATGAGAACTCAGTCCATATCCTTGGCATAGAATCTGAGGTACACATTTCCATAGTGAACTTCTGGCTGCACGTTCCGATACTGAAAACTACGAGTAAACATAGCGCCATTGAATACCTGTCTCCCTCTAAATGAACAAAGAAATTCAGATGTGGTGTTGTCAACTGCTTCCTCTGAATTGTGTGTGTGTGAGTGAGTGAGTGAGTGTGCATGCGCACATATGTGTTTGTGTCACAGTAGTTGCATGTTCTGTAACTTGTCTGTAGAGCCAAAGTGCAAGGACTCTCAATGTAAATGAAATAATTCATGTATTTCAACACTCGACCATGCAGCACCCAGCCACTCATTAAGTTTACATTATACGGATTTGAATCGAAAACATGATTTCACTTAGTTTTAAAAACTGAGTTAAAAACTACTGTATATACTTCAGTGCTTTGAGAAAGACTTTTGAACTTGTTGACAGCCCTCGTTTGTACAACTGGAGCACTTTGAATACATTAGCTCGCTGTTTATGCACTCTTCAGTTCCCCACCATCCAATACACCCACCATGCCAAACAATGGAAAAATGTCAAAACTAATTATTCCAACTAATTTTACTCATACAGTGAAGTGTGTGTGTTTTTTTTTTCAAAGCTGCCTTTGCCCTTGACCATTTTTTTTGAGGGAGGACACCATGGCTTGTGGGGTTCTGTAATATATGTAATCCTTTAGCACATCATTTGCATAATATAAACTGGATAGGTGACTGAACTCGTACACACTGAAGCACTACTTAAGGCTGTGTGGGTGTGCGTGTTGTCCATTGTCTCTCTGAGCAGCTCACCTGTTCTACCCTTTATAAATGTACCACCTACTGTGTACTGTTAAACCCTTCAAACTCCTCATGTTCTCTCCTTGAAATGCTTCCTCAGCCATCTGCTTGGAGTTTCATTGCTTCGTCGACAGGGAAGTGGGTGGGAAATGTTTCACTGCATTCATATAGAACTTTAGTTTTTCGTCTTTACACTGATTAAATGTGCATTGGTGCATGGTTCCATTTCAGTGTTTTGCCAAAGGACGATAAATTAACTGATTAACACTGATACAACTGATAAGTTGTTATCTTACGCTACAGCGTCTCAAAGTAGGCAGCGGTTATTCTTACTAAGTCTATTTGCAGGACTGCGTAAAAGCTATTTTGGACTCACTTGTTAGCATTTTTTGTCTTTATCTTGGAAGGGAATAGTGGGAAGGAATCTTAATGTTAACGTCCTGATGTAGACATTAACCAGGGTTATTGCAATTTTACTGTCTTTAAGTGAAATTTCTCTAATCCACACAATCCAATCCAAGAGTTCCTGAAGAAGACAACAAACGCATTTACACCTCTGTGAAGTCTCTGTATTTCCTGTAGCATTCCATCCACACTGCTTTGAAGTTTTATCCAATAATTGATCATTTCAAACTCTATAGTCTGAAGCGTTCATGTTGTGATTGAGTGCAGTTTCCATTATACTTTAACAATTTTATAGTAATCCATGTTGTGCGCCTCTTATTATTTGAGAAGAAATAGCTGTCTATTTTTTCATTAACTGTGTCACGATGTAAATATGACAGTAAAACAGACACAAGAACATTTGATGGAATAGGAATAAGAATATCATGAGTTTTCAATCATATTTTTTGTGGACCGCTGTGATTCTCACAACCTTTTACAAGCAGTCAACAAGTAATGTGACTTTCTGAGTGGATATTTTAATCCGATCTATATTCCACTTCAACCATCTGCGTGCACACTGAGCTACAGCACCCTCATGGCAGCTCCACTTGGAAATCCCCACACTGTCTGTGTGCACAAAACTGAGTGATGTGTTGAGAATGCTTTCCACAGAGAAATAATGAGAAACACAAACTATGGGCCAAAACAAAGCTCAGGTAACAATGCCTACTGTATGATTAATTTTGTACTTGGTGTTTTTGAATGTCACAATTATTATTAAATCATTTCTGAATGACTGTGCCAAGGGGTTAAGGGTGGATTTGCTGGGTGATTTCAGGATATAGGCTCCTGTTCAAACTAACTTCACAGTTTTAGTGAGTGGGACTGTGACTAAGTCATAACCAGTGGTAATGTGTGGGACCATGGATGATCAGGACAGTCTGCTCGTACAGCAGAGAACACCATGTATTCTCATCTTTGTGCCTTAGCTCGTATCTTTTTGGATTTGAAGTATAAAACATCTGAAGTGGTGCAAAGTACGAGCAAAGGGCATTCTCAATTATGTACTTAACGATACATACGTTGTTATTTCAATGATCAAATGAAGTCTGTGATTTGGATTTTCTAACACATTTTTGCCACATTTTTATTTGTATGTTGGAAACATTGACCCCTGCCATACTTATAATACTCTCTTTCTAATAAGTGAAAATAAATAAATAAATACAAACTCAGAAATGACGTGAGGTTAGTGCCAAGGTCAAAGAAACAAACATGAGATGGAACAGTTCCACAGAATCTGAAGTGTATTTTCTTTAATGCCTGCATCGGTACTTCATGACATATTTCTATCAAATATCAAGGTACCATTCTTCTTGGGTTAATTCCTTTACCCTTGTTTTGCTTGGTTTGTAAAATTACACAATCAACTTTAACTTCAAACTTAATGACAGAAAACCCAGAGATAACCTCATTTTTACAGACATTAATGTGACTGTCATCAAGTCCAAAATGCCACTATTTAGATTGACATAAAGGCCTGATGTTCATTTCTACAATGACATGCTTGGATAACTGTCATGGTGGCAACATGGCATAAACACCAGATGTCTGAACAGATGAGGTATTTTCCCAGAGACAATTGTGTGAAAATGGGGATGTGTTTTCCGAGTCAGAGTTGCATTTACCTGATTGTCTGCCTTCTTTATCTCTAATGATCTCCACCAGGAGAGCAGAGCCACTTCTGAATGACTGACGTTTGAGCAGGAGGGATTTGATCAGTGCGCCACAACAACATCTGACGTGCCAAATATGCTGCTATCAATAAACGGCACAAAACCCCAACAGCACGGCCCCCTGAGGAATTGAAATACATGTAAATGTCTCCTGACAGAAAGTCTGTCAAAGCAAAATATAGTTCCGTGACGCTGTGCTGATGTGAAATAAACTCACCCATGACAAACTTATGTCAATTTGACCTTGGCCTGTCAAATCTGAAAGTCTGCATGTAAACAAGAAACAGCTGCTGCGGTGGGTCTAAAGTTAATGAGCGACTCAACACAAATATCTCTAGAGACCTTTCAAACCTCACACCTTATGAATCTGTTGCCTTGATTATCCACGCTCAGAACTTTAAATGGCAAGGAAGACAAATGTTCCTTATCATTAAAGAAATGCAATAGATAGTGAAAAACAAAACTACACTAGTTAATAAAAAGGGCCTTTGAAAGACTGGATGAAACGTGGTCTATTGAAATGTACTTTCTGTATGTGGGATAAATTAAAAAAAGAAATATATTCAAATGTCTTCAAATTCAAGGACTGGCTGTTCCCCAGTTTTCTTTCTCCACAGCTGTTTTGTTGGGGCTCATTGAAGATGGGCACCATCATTTACCAGACTTTATTGAAATCGTCTACCTTCTCCTATTGGCTACCAGATTGGCATAACACCGTCAGGACACATCATCAGCTGTGTACCTCAGCGTCATGGGGTGTTTCGGCCTTTTATCACAAGACTCCCTCAGGAGAGGCAGGCCCACCACAGGTTGCATTGCAGCCCACGTAGCATCCTTCCTTTTCTTTTCAAGATTTGATAAAGCGCTATATAAATACAGACCATTTACCATTTAGAAATGATCAGCAGCAAAACCTTGGTACTTTTGGAAGCTGAGAGAAGCTGAGTTAAATCCTAAAAACATTAAAGAGTACCAGTGTTGGTGCGAGTAAATCTCAAGATGATTCAGTGGAGCCATGTTGTATGTGGGATGCTTGACAACAAAAAGTTCATCGGTAAAGTCAGAGACAGGAACAGACAGTAGTTTTAGGGAGGCATAATCATCTCTGCCAGCGTGCACATTACACCTAATCTCGCCCTTTTTGAAAATTCAAAAATAAGGACAAACATTAATTCTTTATTTGAGAAACTAAGCTATTCAACATTTATAAATATATTTAAAATATAGATGTATGCAGATAACAACACTGTCTGGCTGTCAAATAAGATGACTTGACAGTCAATCATAAAATGCAGGGACGCCTTTGAGTCGTTGCTCTTTAGTCACTGCTTCAAAAGGTCTCTGAAAATTCCTTTAGCAAACAAATCATATCTGTCAGAAGGGATTTATGTTGTTCACACTCTGCTCTGGCAAGCATGCAACAATTATTTGTCAGATTTGTTAATTATAAGACTACAAACAAGCCCCTCATCGAAGCATTTATGTTCTTTTTATGCAGTCACACAAACATTCATACGGTGCATTTGTGCTGCTCTTTTTCTCTGAGAACGTGAAGAATTTGAGATTCGGTGCTTTGTTCGGGGACATGTCATTCAGCAGAATGGGAATAGGGAAGACTGGGACCTGATGAGAGAATAACCACTCACGGCAAACCAAAGCAAACCCAGATAGCAGAAACAATGATAAAACTCTGTTATTTAATTGTGAAGAAAACACTGGCATATAATTTTGAAAGTAAAAGATACAATCTGCTGATTGTGTTAAAGCCGCATAACACTCATATCCAAAGCACTACCGAGTTTCTGAATGGTTGTTCGCTGCAGTTAAGAATCTGACAGTTGAAACTGGGGCTGCCAAAGTAATGTTGTATATTCAGTGACTGTATTTATTCATTTTAAGCATGGCTGTCTTCAGAGAACAAAAACCACAGAAGGTTCCTTTTCAGAGTATTGAAATTGTCTATTCTTGGCAACTGTTGTGGATCGTAGATACAATGCTTCATTTTAATTCAGTAAAGACAATTTTCCTGGGTTCAGGTGATAATTGCTAATGTTGTCACTACTAATTTTTGTAGTTAGGTTTACTGTCTATAATTGGGCAAGTTCAGTGTTAAAGTTGCCACACAGCCGTCAACATACAGTTCAAGTGCAGTTAGAATTAAAGTGGTGGTTGGCATGAGGGTTTGAGTCTGAACTGCTGAATTATCCAAAACACTTAACAGTTTACACAGCCCTTCACGATGGTCCGCTAAGATAAAGGTCACAGGATGAGCATAGTATGTATAAAGAACCTAGGACGGTGTTGTACCACATGATATAACTGGGGCATCCAACTATCTTTAGCATCATTATGTATGAGAAATAAATGTTGGAAACATTCAATGAATTATTTCATTTGCAATATGAATATTCAGATATTGCAGTCTCAAGTCATGCTTAAAGAAATGCAGCATCTTCAGCCCTAGATGAGGAGAGGATGAGGAGGCAACAAATGCGGTGATACTGGTTTTGTCAGAAATACATGTACGCGGTATGTAGGTATATATTTGACTAACTCTGCAATGTAATCACAATCCACCATCAGGTGCCACCATGCACACGATCAACCATGATATAAAATCAGTGGCTGTTAAATACCACAAATATTGACACAATTTGTAACATAACTGACTTTTTTGAAAACCAGAGCAAAAAGTACTTTTATTCAATAATTAATTATTATTGGAGGGGATCTTCAATTGTCTGCACTACATCTTAAATACGAGGACACTTACTGAACAGAAGCATACCTCATGACAATTAAGTGTTAATTCATCGCTGAAGTTGTCCAGTAGCTGTGAAAGAAATTTCTAAAATTCACTCAGAAAATACTGCATCCCAAATAACCAACCAGCAATTAGAATGGCCTGATATTGTAATTAATTTGAAGTAGGTGCTTCTGTATGTTTGTTGTAAAATTGATGGAATTAAGGCACCAAACCCTCTGAGCCTCTTTAAGTTGCTAATTGTGAGTAATTACAGTATGCAGATTCAACCTCTAAGTAGGCAGTGGGGTCTCTGTGTAAGTGGTAATACATTGTCCCACTTATTAAATGCTGCACCATTCTCCTCCCTTGACATTCACCCTCCTCACTGAGGGGGTGTAATAAGCAGGGCAATATTTCTGCTTTGTCTCCCCTAATTCATGTTGGCCACAAAATTGCCTCTACAAAGTCAAACATGAGTGTTTTTCAGCGTTTAATTTTAAATATGGTTTATTTGTGAACAGCAGTTGAGAATAATTATTCACAAAAGTGTAATAAAACTACTGGAAATCATTACCATAATTGCAAATGTAGCGCCCCCTAGTTTGCCAAACTATTGATGGGTAAAGTGCTCCCTGAATCCTTCTGTTGTTGCACGATCTCTCTTGCTGAAATGAAATGAATGCTCATTTTTAGGTTACAAATAACACTGTCATAAGTGAGAAAGCACACACCAGAAATAAGCTTCAACTATTTACTGAAAACATAAATACATCACAGTTACCCACATACAAATAAATCAGCAACTAAAATATGTGCAGGTTGGATTCAGTTCTTTTCAATGAAAGTATTTTAACTTAATCAGTCCCTGTGCAATTCAATTTCAGTGTCAGTTTCACCCAGATAAAATATACAAAAGCTGGCAAATAATTAACTTGTAACCTGAATGTGTCTGCAGTGTAGTGCAGTGGATGCAGGTACCCAATCTAATCTTAGTCGCTATATTTAGA
>JAFBJT010108279.1:1108-37515 GCA_016785325.1 Chascanopsetta lugubris
TTTTTTTCAATATGTGTCAAAAAGGCAAAAATAATTTTTTCATTTCTTCCTCCCACTTCGTTTAGTGTGGTGAGTTGGTTCAGTGGTTTAAAACTGTATTTATTCAACTGTATTTAATAAACGAATCATTTTATTTTGATCAATTCTATTGTTTGTGAATAAATGTGTTGTGATCCGTAATTATAATATAATTGTGTAAGTGAATGTGCGAGTCACTGTTGATTGAGTCTGTGTCAATGGAGCTGTCCTCCCCATGCCGTCTCCTCCTCTCAGCTTTGAGTAACAGTGAAACAGTACAGTGTTGAGAGGGTGTGGCTTTCACTGAGGTCTAGTGACAGCCAAGTAACACACATGTTTTTGGCAAACATAAGCATTCAGTTTGAGGTCAGCTGATTGGCCACTGGTGAATAAATGCTGAAATAAGAGTATTATTTAGTATCATTATCATATTTGTGGATTTATTGCACGAGCTGATAGAGTAGAATATTGTTTTATACACTTTAATACAGAAGCTAGTGGCAGAAACAGTATCGATGAATATAGACAGATGAATAATTCTCTTCATGGACTCTGCTGTAAACACAATTTGAAGCACCACCACAGAACATTTTTATTCATGTAGTTTCTGGCACCGACAATATTGACATAACGTGCAGCTGCTCTGCACCATTACAGGCTTTATGGCACAGGCGGCCATTGTTTGCTATTCAACAGGATCATATTTGATAAAATATCGTCGTGTGCATACGAATAATAGCCCTTCCTCATATTCATTCCCTTTCTCTCCATGCTCACCTCACATGATTATGCAAAGGTCTCGCAGGCATATTAGATTCCATTCATCGGTGGAAGCTGAATAACTCAGCTGATATTTCTTTTGATGATCAGACGCACACGGGGATCTGATCGCCATTCACGTGCGGTCGCATTGTGCGCCGCATCAATTCTGCCGGTAAAGTCCTGCACATCATGGCCACTCTGGTTTTTGATGAGACTCATGAAAACAATGTAAACAAAAGATTTTCCGCATATTAAAGGATAAAGGCAGAGGGAGTTTGTTAGATGACATATGAAGTTGATTTAAGAGATATGTCATTTAAACACATGCATGGCAGAGATTAAAGGAAAATTCATAGGTAAACTCATCTCAGGTAATCCCACAGGGGGAGTGGATATAGGGGAAAGCAATAATAAGGCCCTCTACAGAGTCATTGTATGTGAGTGTCCATTAATGAACCACTTGATGTCCACCGTTGTCGTTATAGGACAATGGTGGACAAGGTTACACGTGTAATGAAATTCAGCCCCCTGAAATGTCATTACTTTTAAAGGTATTGTATGCAGACATTTTTGGAAAGTTCATTTTAATGAAAAACTATTTGTGATTACACACGTTATTATTGTTATAATATATAGAATATTATATTATAATTATACCCAGTATTCTGGGTCACGGGGTATTTCTACCAGTACACATGGGGCCATTCGGGGCACCAGTGTCAGGGCCAGTGACACTGCAGCAGGGTACAAGTGGGATTCAAACGAGTGACCTTTGCTTCCAAAGGTGACCACTGAGTCACTGCCACAGTTTTAATTGTTTTAAGTAAATTACATTATTATTATTATTATTATTATTGTTGTTGTTGTTATTGTCATTATTATTATTTTTTATTATTGTTGTTTTTTTATTTATTTTTTTATTTTCATAATAATAATAATAATTTTTATTAATATTATTATTGTTGTATTTTTATTCCATTTCTGCCTGTAGTAATTGAAAGAATTCCACCAAAATCTTCGGTCCCACCTTTAAACAGAGACTCTCACTTCTACTTGTGAGCTGACTCACAACACAAACACCATGAAGCAGCATACATTACAGTTAGTGCTCCGGAGCATCTTGTTTGCTGCAGTAATGTCTCACACTCTGTGCCCGGCCCCATCTGCTGCACGCTGCATGACTGTATGTATTATTATTAGCTTCATAGATGAAATGCAGTTGACAAATACAAAACCATGAATCCCATCTCACAGTTATAGCGACGCAAACACAGCGGATGATGGACATTTCTTGCAAGGCTCAATGACCTCCAGCTAAACCGCAGCCTGGAGCCTTGACATCACCGTGCATCACCGCCAGTCATCAGTTATTTACATCTGGCCTCACGCTCAAATGCCACGGATGCTGTTTGCCCGTAATGCGCCTACATTTCACCAGACCCTATCATAGGGAATTGCCACATTGCCGAAAGAGGCAATCGCTTTCCTGTATGGGCGCATTTAGCTCGTGCAGTATTTCAAAAACACATATGTCATGATATTCTCCGTGATTTGTCTGTTTAAGAGATGAAACAGTTCTTTGAAATGTCAATTAACAGCGGCTTCCTGAACCTTTTCAGGGCGTTGGAATAAGAAATGTGGCTGTCAGGAGTAAAAATCAACAGGCAGAGATAAAACTTGCAAATGAAATTCACTTGTCAATCCACATATGTTTGATCCCGTCCCACTGTCAGTCTGCATCCAGATCTGTGAGCCTCATTTGAAGTCAATGAAGGGGCCGTGCTGCTTGAAATAATCTGGGTAAGTAAGAAAAATAATATTTTAAAAGAGCATAACTAAGCATATTTCAGGTATAATACAAACCCCCTCACACCAAAAAAAGGTATATAAACATTTTTCTTTCTTTAACATTGGGGTAATAAAGTGTATAAATAACAAAAATAACATTGGTCCTGGGACAGAGCCCTGTAGAACTCCAATGCAACAGTAAAAATGAGAATGCAATATTAGCTATTTGTTTATAACTTTAAACATGACTCTATATTAATATAAAAGATAAACAGTTTGAATTGTTTGAATTCAAGGACCTTGTGATGACCTGGTGAAATACTTGACCCAAAGTTGCCCCCCCCCCTCGCCCCCAGATATGGCTTCTTTACCTTGTTTCTTTCATTACAGCACAACTGTGTGTTATTTAAAGGTAAGACACACACACTTCCACTGAAGTAGAGGCAATAAGCCATGAGTCAGCAAGTTATCAAGTCCTGCATGATGTCATCGAGCTGTCCTCCCGCCGCCGTCTCCTCCACCTGCCTTCAAGCAATCGTCAAACTGGGTCTTGCGAAGGAGTATCTTTGTATCGCTTGCATTTTTTGTGTGTTTAGCCTGCTAATGCTAGCTTTCAGCTTAAAGCGTTTGTAGTTTGAATTTGATAGGACAGTAGAGATCGCCAGGACACGTTCCGTATATACACGACAGTGACAAAACCACGTAGTAAATACCCCGAATCCCTCCTCGGGCTCTTTGATGGAAGCCCATAAAATATTAATTCCACAACAGCTGTCTGGGGCTCTCTCTGTTATTTGACACGGGCCGTCAGCCTTCTAATAACCATTCCCGGGGTTTGGTCTCATTGGTGTGTCCCCCCATCCAGGTGCCTGTAATCTCCCTCGTTATTAATCTCGCCGAGCAGAAATGTCAAGCCGCCGTGTGCACCCCGGCATCATTTAATTCCTAGTCTTCCTTCTTCGCCCCGGCGACATCCGCCCGCCCTGCAACCGCCACACGCAGCGTGTTCCCCCCTAACCAATAGTCTTTTCAGGAGACACCGAATTTGCATTGTCGTCCTCTCCCTGCCACACACACACACACACACACACACACCATCCCTCTAATGGATCACAAAAACCATTGTGTTGGTGTGTGGGTACCTTCACAGCCCCTTGAGGGAGGCTGATTTTACCCTCTTGTTGCGTGTCCTATATACACCCCCCCCCCCGCCCCCCCACTTGCTCCCTCATCTCTCCTCCAGACTCCCGGCAGCTTTGAATGTGACATCACAGGATTGTGTACCTGGCCGAGCGCGGTGGCGGTTGGAGGGAACACAGAGAGATTTTGACAGTTTGAGTTTGGCTGAGAAGAGAAGAGAAACTGGAGCAGCTTATACACACAGAGTCTGAACATGTGATCCCGCAATTGGAGATTTACTGATGCTGACATTTCCATTTGTCTCTCAGGTACTCATGCACGTATTTGTACCACTCACTTTTTTTTCTTTTTGACGTTATCCATTCTCTTTTCATTACAGACATGATTGACGAAGCCAAAATGTACACATGCCACCATTTTGGGGGCAAACGGAGCCAGTCTTTGCACAACTGCAGGATGACGCTGCAGCATCAAGGCCCTGCTGATACATGTGAGTGAATCTTAACTGTCAATCATGATGTTTCATTCTATTCCCACCACATCAAATCATGTATTAAATGTCAGAAGTGGTCCCTCTCTTAGGAGGCAGCCATGATGCACTACCATCTTTTTACGGTAGCCCAGAATGGACAAACTAAAGATCATATAATTAAAATGTTGGAGATATTTATTCCATACCTTGACTTTGATTGTTAAGATTAAGCCAAATGCCCTCCACTAGCATGGAGGAGACAGGGGTCATGACCTCATAAGGGATGGCTTAGATGTATTGGCTTCCCATTGGTGCCAGTTAGAGAAGATACTCTCTCATCCCCTCATACTGGCCACAGTCACTCAGTTTACTCTTCAGTTAAAGGTGCAGTGTGTAAGTTTCGTCACACAGTGGTGAAGTCGCATGTTGTGTCCATCACCTCACCCTCACTCCTCTGAGCATGCAGGAGAAGCTAATCAGCGATGGTCGACTTCAGTTGTCATTAAACATCAATAGATGTTTAGTATGTTCACTCTGGGCTTCTGTAAAATCATGGCGGCCCCCATAGAGAGGGCCTGCTCCTTGTGTAAATATACCAATAGGCTCATTTAAGGGTAATAACAGATAATACAAACATTTAGGTGATCATAAATTCACAAACATATCAGCATGTAATTGTAATGTAGTATTTCCTAGAAGTGACATACGTGAATGAAATCTCACACTCTGCACTTTTAAAGTAAATTCCCCCGATGCGGCACAACAACAGCCAATTACACAGCAGCTCTTTGCCTAAATTGGCTTTTGGATGGAAGCACGTCGACACAGGTGGTCGGTGATGTGAACCCAGATTTGGGATTAAGACAGAGAGGCTGCCCGGAGCTCCCCGAGGGGCCGAGAGTGTGAGGGGTGAACACACACATGCATGTGTGCTGCACAGGCCTCGGCGCCTCAGCCGGCTGCTGCTTATGGGCACTCAACCGGCTGTTCTTTGTCATATGCCAGCTCCGCCTCTGTTTGCTCATTGGCAGTTGCATGTGGGATGTGGAGATGTACCTGTCTGAATTAAACATGGCTCCACCAACAAGCTCACAGCAGATGCTGGGTAATTTGGCCAGTGTGGGCTTCTCTACTCTCTTGTTTTGAAATGTGTTCTGCATGTTCGGGTGATGAGGAGTGCACCTAAGGTCAAAGGTCGGACTGGGTTAAGACCACGCAGAAGCTTCTGGGTGATGTCAGATGAGGCCAATACGGAAGTGGAAGAAGTTGCAGTTCACAGGGTGGCCACTTGAGGCTGTCAATCCCCATAGACTCCCATGTTAAAATGAGAGTTAAACATGTTTTGGTCAGTCATTAGTTTTTTCATAGTTTTTTCCAAATTGCTATTTACTATTCTGTTGAGGTTTGAAATTGTGCATGATTAAGGGGCGTGGCCTCTTGAGTGACACCTGGGCGGACCTGGCACATTGTGTGGTTGTTGCGACAGCACCAAGGGCCCACTCCCAGCTCTACCTGAGCTCCGCCTCTTTGCACCATTTTTGGATGAACCAGAAATTGGGAGGAGTTAGGCATCAGCAAGATGGCCGACGAGTGAACCGCCCACTACGAGCCTCATAAGCACTCTGCAGAAACCTGTGGGTGACATTACACCCATTAGGTGCTAATGATTAGCTAAATTTGAAAAAGAACTGCAAAACCAGACATGTTGTCCCTTTAACACATTTCTGCCAAAGAAAATATCAATGTCAGAAATATAATCTTCTCGGTGAAATATGAAGAGCTTTTTTAAAGTCTCTTAAATCTGCATATTGAAGCGTGCGCTGATTTTCCCTCCGTGGTGTGTTTGGTGTTTTGACAGTGACTCTTCAGCGACTCCACTATCCTTGTCAGCAGGCGCCGTCTTAATAACTCCTCCCCTGAGCTTTTCCCTTTGAGCAATGCTTGATTAACAAATCTCCATTCATTACACCATTTTTTTCCCACTGATTAATTATGCATTTATTTAACAAAATAGCAGGCTCGTTATAAACAGAGTGAATTAATGCCACGCAGAAATCCACCTGCTGAGTGATTGGAATTAGTTTTGTCTCACGGAATCGTGCTTTTGAAAAACTGTGTATTAAGAAAATGTGATCAATTCAAATGAGGAGTCCACTAACATGATGCATCTACGAGAATGTCCGGTTACCATAGCGACCCATGAAACATCACAATGCTTGAGCACAGCTGATGTCACCCGGGAGACCTTTTGGACATTTTCTTTGGAAATCTTCTGCGAGAAGTTTTTATGAATTTTTTTTGCAAGAATTTTTTGCGAAGTATTTTTACAGTTTTTACAATTTTTTTTTACTAAGATAAAATCATCATATATTAAACAAATAGAATACAAAGACTGATAAACAAGCATGTCTCGAGGTGTCCTGCAAAGAGTTTTACAGGTGTCTTAGTTATTATTATGGTATGGGAATACAAATATACAAATATACAATGCAATACCACAAGTGGCCACTGGGTAAATTAGCTGTGAGTCTGATGGGAGGTGCTACATGCTGTACTATTAACACATGGGATTGTGGATGGAAAGTGGGGTTCCTGATAACTAATAGATCCTGCATATGTATCTCTGACCTCACCAACACAATATTTGTCTGATTTCGCTCAGGTCTCGTATCGGCTCGACTGTAACGCACCTGGAATTGGAATTTTTTTGTCTCGCCGAATCATGCTTTTAAAAAACTGTGTATTGAGAAAATGTGATGAATTCAAATGAGGAGTCCACTTGATTCAAAACGCCGGGCTAATTTGCATATTCTGAAGCCAATTACGGGGAACTGTCAGTCGGAACCACAAGTGTGCTTAATAACTGCTCGTCCAGTGGAGAACTGATTCCGGGTTCTGTTCTGTGCATCACAGTGAGACTTTCACACCCCTCCAGTCACACATCACGGACACATAGAATATACATATACAGAGATGCAAACGATACCATGATGAATAAGGCAGACAGGAGGCAGAGGCAGAGGAATGAACACTGCACATGTAGAAATGATAGAGCTGTAGGTGTTTGCAGCACAAACAATAACAGCAGCGGGGAGCTGGAACATTATGCAGCGGTGTTGAGGTATTAAACATAACGGAACATATTTTAGAGTCAGATAACAGTTGACTAATGCAATGGACGGGATTTAGTAATGACTACTTTAAAAGATGAAGAGAAAATATCTAAAATTTAGCCTCTTTTCACTAATTTTACCATTTTATTATCATCATTTCATGTTGTATATACTAATATATATATATATATGTATATTTTCATACACACACACACACAAACACATATGTGTGTGTGTATATATGTATATATATATATATATATATATATATATATATATATACAAATTTGCTGAACTCCACCCACTTCCTGGTTCGTCCAGTGCATGTACATAGAGTATACAAGCACAGGAAGGGAACGGAGCTTTGTAGTTGCCAAACAGTGGTACTGCAACTTCTGAGTCTGTCACATGCTACCTTGGCCTGTATGAACTGCTTCATTATATCTATATCATGGATCCCACCAATCGGTGTTGCCCCTTTTATTCAACGTATTGATGAAAGTTGGCATTCAGGCTGAATGGATTGAACCATTCAGTCTCATTAAGAGCTCATATTCCATAATCATCAACGCAAGTTCTCTAAAGCTCGCCACCGTGCACTTGCCTGTTTTATATAAGTTCTTTTGTTGATCCTCAAAGCCTTCACATTATCATATTTACTCCAGCACACCTATACGGATGTCAGATGTGACTTTCCTTTATTGTCCCTTGCTTTATTGCACTGCCTATCAGTCAATATGTATATATATATTTCTATATATATATAGTTATATCAGCGCCTTTGACGGACAATATGTCTGGAACTGATTTGCCCCCCCCTCCTCCCGACACTGTCACTCCTGCATATTCTGTTTTATGCACGTGTTCGCTGCTCTTTTCGCCCTCATGCTGAATTTGAATAGACGGGGCTGAATGAAATGATGGTATCTGCACACAGGGTGAAGAGTGCATGTGTCTGAAGGCGAGGGCTGACAACAAATGAAAGGCAAAGCCCCCCCTCTTTTCCATCAAAGGCCTCATTATTTCACGCCGTTTCGGTACATTCATTATTTCTTCATTCCTCCGCTCATCCCCCCAGTGTAGAGGATGTCTCTCAGCTGTCTTACAGCAGTCAGATAAACTAGATCTATTCATGCAGGCCTTTAAGATTCCCCCTTTCATTTCCATTGTCAACAAAGCCCAGTTCAGAGACGCTCTGATAGGATAATGGAGGTGTAGTAAAAACCCTCCCACACAGCGAGTGTATGTAAGTAACTTTTATAATACATTATTACTCCTCGATGAAATTCTAATTTCATTGTTAGTATCAAGTGGAAGCACTTGCAGTTCACAGGGCGGCCACTTGGGGCTTTCAATCCCCATAGACTCCCATGTTATGATGGTCAACGTTAGAGGTTTATGAAACATGTTTGAAGCCACTTGCTTATTTTCATTCTATCAAGGTTTGAAATTGTGCATGATTAAATTAAGGGGGTGTGGCCTCTTGTGACAGTGACACCTGGGCTGACCTGGCATATTTTGTGGATGGTGCGAAAGCACCATGGGTAAACAAGTAGGTCTCCTCGTGCCCTGCAAGGACTTTAACAGGTGTCCAAATGATTATTGTGGTCTATGGGAAAAACGCCTTTTGTGCCTAATGGGGATTTTTTGTTGCAGTACCGCGAGTGACCACCGGGGAAAAATATGCTGCAAGTCTGAGGGGAGGTGCTGTATCCTGTTCTATGAATACATCCATTATTATGGATGGAAAGTGGGGTTCCTGATAACTATCAGAAAGTGTTAGCACCAATGACCTTGCCAACACAATACTTCTCTGATTTTACTCAGGTCTTGGATCTGCTCACCTGTAACTCACCTGTTCACCACCGGAGGCTCTTCCACAGATCTCACTTGGGCTGAAAGGAATGACTTGGATTATCTCTTCCTGTGCATGCATCCACGTGCTCCTGCACGGAAGCACAATCTAAATGCAAATTGTGGTCTGATTTTGTTGTAGCTCTGTCCTGAGGCGCTATGAGTGAGGGATTTGATAGGTTAAAGGCTGTTTTATGGCTGTGGAGTAATTGGACCCCTACCTGTTGTTGCAGACATATCTGAGACAGACGATGTAAATGATCACGGCTCCCTTCTGCCGTGACGCACTAAACACCAGGTGTACTAAATTACCTGTTTTTGTGTTTCACACAATGCCTCCTGATTGAATGTGTAGCCCTTAAGTCTTTTTTGGCTCCATGTGTGAGTGTATTTCCGCCGACCATTTTAAAGTCATTAGATGCACTCAGATGGGGAATGGCAGAATGCTATTTAAATGATGGGAGAGTCATTGTTGGGATTTATGATGGATGCTGTGAGGCTGTACAGCAGACCTCAGGCAAACTATGCTTTTATTTTGAAATTCTTCCATTTCCTGTGTGTGTGATTTTGTCATGTTTGATGTTTACATGCAACAATGGAGCCCAATCAAGCCCAACCTCTGTTCACAACGCCTCCCCTTCGCTTTCTTAGCCTTCAAAATAAAAGTACCACTTTAGAAAACTGCCCTCATTCATTTCCAGTCTAATTTGCTTTGGAAATGAATTTTTTTCTGTTTGTATTCATTCAAATGATCTGGTATTGTCTACAAAACAAAAATCGCTAATTTTCAATTTTTGTGTGGGTGTGCAGAATGTTAAATTATTTTCCTGACACACATTTGAATAATTCCTGATTATACAGTTATGTTGTTTTCACATCAATTTGAGTTTCTTGATGAGATGGTGTTTGGAGTAATGGTTACTGAAATAAAGATGCTATAAATAATACATAAATAAATAGCTAGCATAAATAGAATTAGATGTTTTCAATAGTTTTGATGAATGATAACAACAGGTCTTGAGTTACTGGCCCCCAGTAACAATCTGGATTTCTTATGTGGCCCTAGTATCAATGACCTTGCTAAGTGTGACTGAGGTGAGGGTGGATTCTAAATGGACACAAGTCTGTGGATAATGGCACATGAACGCTCATTAAGTTAAATACTGACAAACTGTCAACATGGGGGAAATGGCAGGTTCACATCATTATGTCTGCATTCAATAAAAAAATGTAGCCATTTTGCCAACGTCCCATAATTGTGAAAAAAAACCTTATCATTACATTTCGGCACCTGGAGCAAGTGGTTGGCTGATACAGAGAGAGAGCGAGAGAGAGAGAGAAAGAGAGCGAGAGAGAGAGAGGGGGCAGGTGTTGGTTAAATGCCCGTCATGGGAAGGTACACAGCTAAAGTACCCGTGTTACTGCGACTTCTGCCAAGGACAGTAAAAACTTTATGGACTTTTTTGATGGGCCCTGCTGACCTGCAGGTCTGCAGTGAAACACTGGGGCCAAAACTCTATGTTACAGATCTTTAATGTACTTATGAGGGGTGTAAACATTTGTAGGTTTCACTATAAAACCCATGGCAGGCTGATGCACTGTAAGTGATAAATAAGAAACACTGCTTAGGGTTTTACATGTAAACCATGTGATGCAGAGGTAATGAAAAGGGAAATGATGGATAAAGCGGCATTTCCGGGGTCAAAGGTCATTTGTATTCATTTGCATTGCTACTACAACAGGGTTGATCATAGTGTCCATCAGACATCAGAGAAAACCCCAGACCTATAGGCCCGCTCTGCTGCGATTGGTCAGCTGCTACCACCCGATACCGGAAGTGTCCCCGCCCATTTACATATCTAATTAGGACCTCTCATGGATGCACAATTACATTTTTTCATTCGATTTATAATGTTTAACAATTTACTGTAATTTTAATTTCCCTTTTTTCAAAACAGGAAAAACAATAGTTCTGTATTTTCTCAATGATTGAATCTTTCAGTCGAGTAAAACTATATTTCGATTTTTTTAATTCTAATAGTTCACATCGTAACCAGGAAGTGAAATCATATGTTGAATCTGCTTCTCTGTTTATCCTCTCACATGTTTACCTTAGTCTGAGCCTGTCTGGCTTCTCATTGGTCGGCTCAGATCATGTGACCTGTGATGTCAGAATCAGGTAGTCAGGAAGTGCATCCATATCAAGTGTGTGAGTGAAACTGCTGAAAGAAAGACATTTATATGTTTATTATCTTATAAACTGATACTACCACCACACATTTTATACATTAGTCAATTAAATATCAGTTAGTACATCTTGTATCATCAAGAGCTCTCTCTCTTTACTGCAAAGTACTGCTAAAAGTACGGGGGTAGAACTCTAGGGCTTTGCATCAACATATCTCTTCACAGGTCAGTTTTCATTGACTCTTATAATTGTATTTTGGAAGTTTGCATGTTTCATGACTTTTATTGTCCTAATTCTGTATTCCCCTGCAGGCCTCTCTCCCTCCCTTTGATGTGAATGGAGCTATATAAAGAAACCCAGCCTCCTTTACTTTGCATTGGGGAGCTGCCAGGGAGAGAAATATGGGGTAAGTATTACACCTGTGTGAAACAAACACATGATGTACTGCTGAGCTGAGTGTGAACAGGTTGGAATGGGACTCATTAATTCAGTTACTATGTACAGTAACACCTGAACCATTCATTTTACTACCTGTCCCTCTATGCTGTGTTTATTTAATGGTACAGTGTGTAAAAATAGGTGACATCTAGTGGTGAAGTTGCGTGTTACATCCATCACCTCAGGCTTCAGTCGTAATTTAAAACTCAAAATATCTTGTGGTGCGTGTTGTATCCATCACCAAACATGCAGGTGAACCTATGATAGCCCTCAGTTGTCATTAAAACTCAAAATGTGTTTAATATGTCCACTCAGGGCTACTGTAAAAACATAAGAGAGGACCCCCCGCAGAGAGGACCCACTCCTCGTGTAAATAAACATTATTGGGCTCATTGAAGGATAATGGATTTTTTTTCTACCAATAGAAGTGACAAAAATGACCAAAAGCTTACGCACTGCACCTTTAAAGTGTCTAAAAATCACTTTCTCTTCGGCTGTTGTGTAGTGTCTCAAGTCACTCAAGTTAATTAACTTTCTAATCAATACGAGGCTTTGACCTCCCGTGACCTCCGTGTTGTTGCCGTTCCACTGAAGGTAAACTGCAGGGAATGTAAGTGAGGGGGTGATTACTGCTCCACAATATGGACACAATTGATTTCCACTAACGCTGAAGTGTTTGTCTAATGAATCCACCGGTGTAATATTCCAGAGAGGAAGTCGCTTGGGGGGAATGTATCAAAAGACCTCGGAAGAAGAAATATTTTGATAGTTTTGGATGAATGTGAATCACGTCCGTTTACTAAAACAGTAAACCTTTTCTCCAATTCACCATTGTGATGAAAAAACAAAGGGAGATTGATATTGATTAGACTGCGTCTGTGCAGCTCAGGTATTCAAACATCAGTAGCAGCGTCCCTGAAAGTTTGTTGAAACGGCATCTGATTAATCCACATTCACTCAGAAAACGTATTCTGACTCCAAACACTGGATTATTACACTGAATTATTTAGTCGTTTTTCTTTTCTTTTTTTTTTCCTTAAAAAACCCCACACGTAAACGCTGAGTCTTCACCGAGGGGCAACCACCAGTGCAGATGGATGAGGCACAATAGAAAGTGAAAAAACGTGCAGTTCATAGAGTAACCACTGGGGGCAGGCTCCAAAAGGGAGCAAATCCCCATAGACTCCCATGTTAAAATGGCCAACTTCAGAGGTGAATGAAACATTTTGAGGTGAATTTTATTCTAACTCACATATTTTTTTGTCATCAACGTTTGAAATGATGCATATTTAAGGGCGTGGTCTCTTGACTGACACCCGAGCTGACCTGTTACGTACCGGGGATGAGTCAACGGCACCACGAGCCGACCCACAGCTCTTTTCCCGTTTTTGGATGAACCGGTAACAAGGAGGAATTAGGATTCGACAAGATGGCCGACAAGGGGCACGCCCACAATTTGACACAAAAACCAACTCCGCTGAAACCAACGGGTGACGTCACGGACGCTACGTCCATCTTTATTTACAGTCTCTGGTCTTCACCAAGCTGGATCTGAACCATCAACCAATAGGGTGTTCTCACTCAGAGAACACTCTGACAGAAACAAGCGCAAAGGGCGAGAGACATAGGGTTTGTGTTAGAGAGAGATAAGAAATTGGCTTGGAAGGATTTAACGTGTTTAATTCATCTGTAAAGTTGACTATTTTAAGTCAAGTGTTTTGAGTCTATGGGGATAGACTTGAGCCTCAAGTGTCCATCCTGTGAACTGCAAGTTCTTCCACTCATCCATGCTGCTTAGGTCTAAAATGGAGTTCGATAGAGCGGACCAACACTTATCCAATCAAACTATAATGGACTCATTTTGTGGTGAATAAAACTCCCATAAAATCTATACGAGTATTATATATAATAAACACAAGCTCCATTAAAGCAGAAAGTAGAGTCACACTCCAAAACTGAAACTGACTTCCTCACACTGTAGATTTATTCAGCTGCAGCAAACAAACAGTCAACACAGAGCGATGGGGAAACGGTTATCTCTGTACAAATACCTCCAAGCCAGAAAAAGCTTTTGTACTCTCAGCTCTGCTCTCGCTCAGTCAGTCATGCTCCGATGGGGATAGAAGCGTGGTGAATGAATTTCGAAATAAAAAAAATAACAAAAATCTACACAGGAGGCTAAACGGGCAAATTAAAACCAGAATCTTTTAATGGATGTTAGGAAATCTGAGGAGAATGCGCATTTAACAAAAGCTCACAATGTGTGCACGAGGCAAAACCAACTTCAGGAAGCACTCGGCGATCAATACAGAGCCACTTGGAATTCTACAACAGAGGCCATGGAGAAAAAAATACCTTTAATACCAGGCTTCTAGCTGATTTCAAATTGACTGCTTGAATAAAATATTAACTGAGCTGATTTATGAGGCCTTTTCAAAGACTCGCCACAGTAAAACATTTAACCAGCACATGTAAACTTTATATGGGGAAAATACTGGTTATAGCAATGAATCACTTCATTGATGACATTACTGTATAGACATGAACAGAGGACTCCGGAAAAAAAAACGGCGGTCCAGCATGTAATACTAATTTTCTACCACTAGAGTGAGTCTTGCGCTACTACATTGTTCAGTCTGTCTTAGTCTACACCAGTTGTTATTAAAGTACAAACATCTAGCAGCGAAGGCTACACTAATAGTCTGTGTTGCCGTTGATATTGAACCCAAAGCCTTTGATCAGACCGATAAGTTAGTGGTGTAGTGATGAGCTTGACTAATGAGCTTGTCTGTTTGATTGGATGATGTGCGTTCATCAACAATACCACCAATCCTATCGATTCCTGAAATTCATTTTTCATATTTACTCTTCAATGTTGAGTGAGTTCATGAAGACTCGATGGTTAGACATGTTTCTGTTTGGTTAAAGGTGCTGTGTGTAATATTCAAATGAAATTTCTGTGTGAAAAAGTGAAAGGGAGGTAATTATACTTAATTTTGTACAATTTCAAACCTTGATAGAATAAAAGAAAGCGACATAGTAAGAAATTCTCTCTTCGCGCAGTTGTCATGGGAAAAAATGTGACCGATTGAGACCCAGATCGTAGTTTGTCCAAGGCTTTGAACATGTTTAATTCACCTTTAACGTTGGTCATTTTAACATGGGAGTCTATGGGGATTAACTTGCTTTTGTAGGCAGCCTCAAGTGGCCAGCCTGTGAACTGCAAGTAGTACCTTGACCACTACATCTCACTAAAGCCTACACAGACTGTCTATTACACATTTGAGCTGAGTTGACAGTTTCCTAATGTGGAAGCAGACACATATTGGTATATGGTATATATCTAAACATTTAGTCCACATGTTAGTAAACTGGACATGCATTGTTTTTTACTTTATTATTATTATTATTATTATTATTATTATTGTTGTTGTTATTATTATTATTATTATTATTATTATTATTATTATCATCATCATCATCATCATTAGTAGTAGTAGTAGCAGTAGTAGTGGTGGTAGTGGTAGTATTAGTATTATTTATTTATTTATTTACTTATGTATTTATTCTTTAAGTTTGATTCAGTAGTTGAAATACTGAAAGACTCCAGAAGTGAAATAGCAAAGGTTGGAATAGAGCACTTAAGTTATTTATGGCCTCCTCTGCACTCGTGGACACACGGTCAGCATTTTGCCAGTGTTATTGTTGAGTGGTATTTCCAGGACGTTTTTTTTCTGCATAGTAATATACGGGCAAGAAGCGGTTGCAGAGAGTCTGAGTAAGAGCTTTTACACCATTATTCGTCACAATACAATCATATTCTTATTTGCATATAAATATGGGCCGTGACTTTATGCAGCAGGGAAATACCTGACCGCGCTCCTCCGCCCATTCTGATGACTTGCACTCTGACCACAACGATGCAACGGCAAAGATTTGCCGTGCTACTTAGGGAAATGCTGTCCCACAATAATAACAGCGGAGGGTTTCTGCATGCCGTTGTCACGGGGGCTGCAGAGAAGGCGCATAGAAAACAAGACATATGTAATGTTTTCTGACTTGTGTTCGACTGTATAATGGAGGAGGAGGAGCGTGTGGGGAAAACAGGAAGACGGTGTCTCCTGGGGGACACGCCAGCAGCCTGAATAATAACAACACAGCCATGACAGTGGAGAGCAGTGGAGTGCTGTCTGTAAACCAGCCCTGTCACAACAGCACAGTTGAAAAAGCAGCGGCCTTTCAAATAAAAAAAAAAAAAAGAGGGATGATGGCTTTGGCGAATTCCCACGAGGCGTCTTGGGTTAGTAGAGACATCTCACGATTTGTGGATGCTCTCCTCCTCCTCCTCCTCCTCCTCCTCCTCCTCCGCCGCCAAACACATCAACATCTCACAGGATAAATGGACACTTCTCGCTCTCAGTTCATTCCAACCCCAACAAACCTCATTCACCGCAGATAAGACCCATTTCGCGCCCTCATGAATAATGCAGGTGTGCGGGATCAAAGAAAGAAATATGACTAATATACGTCACATTTCACGTAATTATAACGTTGATTGTCACCCACCTTTCCTCTGCAGCTGACGGAGAGAAGCATCATATCACATCAGAGGAGCGATTGCTCTCCACTCGCGCGGAGCCCCATTATGTCCGCTATCACTCGGAGGCAGCCGAAGCTATCGTGACAATGTGCGGCGGGAGATTAAACGGGACGCTGCTCTTTGTGGACAGGCTGTAAACGCCAGATCATATAATTAGGATTAGGAGAATGCATGTAATATAATGTTAATTGAATTAGGATCTTCTGCCCAGGCCTGAATAGCTGCAGGAGAGTGGATGTGTTGATTCTAATTTGCCAGAAGCGTGTGGATACGACATTCGTCTTTAATATTTTATTTTGAAAAGTTCAGTCCTGAAATATCATCAGTGGATATAACAGTCTTTACTGTATCGACATGAACAGAGGACTCCGGAAAAAAACGGCAGTCCAGCATGTATTACTAATTTTCTACCACTAGAGTGAGTCTTGCGCTACTACATTGTTCAGTCTGTCTTAGTCTACACTAGTTGTTATTAAAGTACAAACATCTAGCAGTGAAGGCTACACTAATAGTCTGTGTTGCCTTTGATATTGAACCCAAAGCCTTTGATCAGACCGATAAGTTAGTGGTGTAGTGTTACATATTCACCAATATGATACTAATGAGCTTGTCTGTTTGATTGGATGATGTGCGTTCATCAACAATACCACCATCTACTATTAAGTGGAACAGTAACAAACTTGCAAATGCTACTTTTATGTCTTTCTTGCTGCAGCAGACTTGTTGAATTGTATCAGTATTGTTACATAAGATACTTTTTTGGGATGCAACACCTTGCTATATTGTATTTGTATAGTAATCTGTATAATGTTATTGGTTTCTGTAGCCATTCCATTATAACGACAGGTGGATTCATTCCGGTTGGACGCCACCTCTGACTTTAATACAGAATCAGCGCAGTGCCGTTATTACATGTATGACAAGCTCATCTGTGGCTGACAGCTGCAGGCTTATGTCCTCATCTATCATCTGAATATTAATGCATTTAATTCAACGTATTTTCACCAGTGAGCTCTGTTCACCTCCGTTACGGATCTTTTGGCTAAATCGCAAAAATATGAATATGAATATTTGTATCGTAAGGAGATGAACTGTTTACGCCTCATCTCATTCCAAACAGGAGCCACTCATTCTCAGAAGTTTGAATCTGGAGCCACATTTTGTATTGTTGACAGAATTTTCCCGTTGCACATGTTCTGCCAATCAATTATCATGTTCATTCCTACTTCCTGGTTCATCCCAAAATGGGCAGACAGCCCCAGGTGTCACTTGAGAAGCCACGGCCATTAATTATGCATAATTTCAAACCTCGATAGAATTAAGATAAACTAGTTAGAAAAAACATTTGTGAGGACATGTGACTGATTGAGACCAAAACTAGTTTGTAGCATGTTTCATTCACCTCTAAAGTTGACCATTTAACATGGGAGTCTGTGGGGATTGACTTGCCTTTGGAGGCTAAAGTGGCCACCCACGTTGGACTCTGTGCTAGCTGTGTGCTAACTCCTGAATGACACTCAGAGTCTGCAAACAAATGACCAATAACAACAGGCAAACATGAAGTGGTCTAACAAAACGAGAAAATTCAACATGAAGGGCATTCAGAGCGCTGTCTTCGGTTTCGGGATGGAGAGAAAGATGCAGATATGACTTCTACCTTTAACAGGAGGGATGTGATCCTGCAGCAGCCACCAGACAGAACGTGGGCAGCCATCTGGCTCCACCACTGCAGGATTGTAAAAAATGTCATTATGAGGCTCTCACCCAAAATGAGGGAGATATAAACTAAGGTCATGATGTAATTTCAGCCGCTCTGCTGCCGGCTCGGGAGAATAATTGGATGAGGGGGATCATGAGAAAGGTCTTCGCATTAGAAATGGTTTTTGCTGCCGCGGACTCGCCGGTGTCACCTCCATAAGAAAGCAGCTGTCAACAGGTTCTCTGTATAAACTGAAGATCAATATCATTTATCCAAAAAAGTGATATACTGTTATTTACCTAATACAATAAGCTGGTTTCCAATTTGCAATAGAAGTCAAAAGTCTTATATTGTCTCTATAAAGCAGGTTATGTATGTTCATCTGCATTTGTTTGTTTGTCAACAGAATTCAGCCAAAAGACTGGACGGGCAACCACAAAACCGGGGATCCGGACTGGACTCAGGTACGAAATGCATTTTGGTGAATCAGAGGCCGGATCCAGGAATGTTATTACTATTTATTTCTAATGTTGTGAGGTTAGTTTTAAGCTTCTTTGTTGAATTTTCTGATGCCTGACTCCTCCTACTTCCTGTTTCATCCAAAAATGGGCAAAGAGGCGGGGCACTGGGAGAGCTGGGCATGGGCTAATGGGACTGTTGGCTTTAAACATGTTTCATTCACCTCTATGGAGGTGTCTATGGGGATTGATTCACTTTTGTAGTCAGCCTCAAGTGGCCACTCTATGAGCTGCAAGTTTTTTGCACTTCTGCATTGCATCCATTCATTTATATATGTATATAAAGTAAGTTTCTCTGGTCTAAGTTTGACCTTTTGTAGCTCTGTGATATTTCGGGGCCCAGTGTGCACTCAACATGTTTTTTTAATACTTTCTCACATTCATTCATGTTTGGAAGCTGCCCCAGAATTGGATGCTTCTTTAGATGCAGAGAATTTCCTTAAATTCTGAGAATAATATTGTGATTATAATGTGATACTGACATTTTCATGAATTTGTAATGCCCTACATACATACATTTTCCCCAATCGCTTAAATGAGCCCATTAATGTATACTTACATGAGGAGCAGATCCTCTCTGTGGAGGCCGCCATGTTTTTACAGTAGTAAAAGTGGACGTATCAAACATCTTTTGAGTTTTAATGACAACTGAAGTCGACCAAAGGTTCTTCTACATGCTCAGAAGGGTGGAGGTGAGGTGATGGATACAATATCTAACTTCACCTCTAGAGGTCACCAAATCTTACACACAGCACCTTTAGAAAAACAAGTAAATAGAATAGAAAAATGAATCTGAGAAACCTGCTGGATTATCCTTCAGTAGACCTCAGTGATTTGCAAACAGGATTAGAGCATAATCCCTTTATTAAATTGTCATTCACTCATTACATAAAGTTCCAGCCCGGCTGCACAAAAAGAACCCGGCCGTTATTAGAAATGTCAGACGGTGTTTGCAGTCTGCGCAATGTCATTATTTGATGGCCCTGCGTTTACATAGGGACTCATGAGGTTCCGGGTTTGATCCGATGATACTTCCACTTCACTGTTAACCACAACAAAGGAAATCAATTTGTAAACGCTCAAAGACTAAATGTTTCACTCAACATAACAATCCAGAATTGACTCCGCCTCACATCACTGCATTGATTCACCCCTGAACCGCTTCCATAGGTGAGGTATCGAGTGAACGGGGGACACTGAATGGCCGCAGGGTAAAGGTAAAAGGAAATCCATGCGTGCAGCAGAGAGATAATGAAACACAGTGTAGTCACACCCCGAAGGCAAATACCAAGCAAGCTCCCGGAGTCCCATGACAATAAAGATTGTCCCCTTTAATTGAAATCTGCTTATTCCCCGGTCATGGGACAACTTAAATAAAGGCAGTGTCTCCTCTCTACCCTTTAATTTCCGTCAGACACTAATGTCCTTTTTTACTTTTCTGGGATGCCTGCGAAACTAATGTTGCTGGGCCTTGTAGTAATTAGTGATCACATTGTGTTTTATGGAAAAACAGCTGTTTTATGATCAAACGCAGCTGAGTTAATATAGCAGCGCCATAACAATATAACACCATAATATGGCGACTGTGGGAGAGACTACAGAGTAATGTGTTGCACTATCAAATTTACATGCGTGTAGTTAAGACTCCATTTGGGAGAGAGCAGATCTGAGGATATGGCACTGGTGTATCTGATCCTGTTTACTGTGAAAAGACAGGGGCGTCCAAACTGTGGCTCAGGGGCCAACATTTTTTTTTTTAGTGTGCCACAGCAAATTCTAAAAAATATAATGGAAAGTGGCCCTATTGTACTTCCTGATCCTGTATCTCATTCCGTGGCAGGGGTGTCCAAATTGTGGCACACTGTCCAATTTGTTTTGGCCCGCACCTAATTCAAAAAATATAATGGAACGTGGCCTACAGATGTAACTTGCGCTTAACTATGTTTCACTTCCTGATCCTGTATACTCTAAAAATATCTCATTCTAAGGCAGGGCTGTCCAAACCGTAGCTCACGGGCCAACTGCAGCCCGTGGTTCATTTTTTTATTGGCCCAGAGCAAATGTGTACATTTATAGAAAGAAAAAAAATCCTATTGAAAACCCATTCATGGAAATGGCATATTAAATTTTCATGTATAGTTTGATTTATTTTGTTAACTTTAATAGTAGCCCAGACGTTTGTGTAATTTTCTGTATCTGGCCCTCTAGTCTACAGCAAAAATGTGTGATTTCCACCACAAATTGTTATAATTTCACCTTTATCTTCCGCACTGGACCTTTAACACATCCTAGGAAGATCCCAAATATATGAGTAACTTTTCTCCTCGCTTCCTGGAGAAATATTCTCTGGAAGCTTCATGTCACCTACGCTCAACTACTTTCAGTCACATCAATGAGAAATTAGGCCCTTCAGTCCTGCGAGCATACATAAATAATGATAATGACTCGTAGGCGCTTTGATGAGGAACCATTTCGGTGTTGTGGTGGTCAAAGTGCCCTTGAAAAATAATAGGGGGGAGTCTGAAAAATGACTTTCTCGGAGCAATTTGCGACACGTTCCTTGGTCGACTCCCTACAGCTCATTATGCAGTTTGCAGCTAGGTAACCTTAAACTGCATCGACGAAGTAAGTGTCTGATTAATCTGTTTTAGTGCCCGTAAATTCCTGTGAGGGTGAAAGAAATGCTGAAATAGTTTGAGATTAGGGTTTTTATAATAGGTTTCACGCGAGGGACATGCAGCCCAGCTCATTTAACACTTCCATCACAGCCAACCGCTCACGAGGTGGAGAGAGATTTGTGGTAAATTGTGGAGTTTGCCTTGTTTGGCCTTTGGGGGATTTCTTTGAACTTCAAATGAGACACTTGCTTTGCCAAGTCTAACAAAACAAGCTTAGAAAAGAAAAATCCAGCTATTAAAACTGTGTTTCTTGGTCTTCGTCTGAAGCTCTCATATATAATAATCATTTGTATCGAAGTTTCTCAGTTTGTCACTTCATTTGTTTACAATTAACAACACATCATTTGCTTACAATAATTTGACAAATGAAGAAAAAAAAAACATGCATGTGGCAGCATTACCATAACAGAAATACAGTTTATCCAAGTCAAACTGGGATTTAAAGAAGTGAGAATGATGAACACAAGTTAAAAAAATTAATTAAACGTTCACTGCATGATCATAAGGTTGGAAATAAATAAGATAATATTTTCACCGAAAGGAAAATATAAGACAAAGGTTAAAAATTCATTCGATGATTGATCAAATAAATAAGTTGAAAAAAATAGGTAAATGTGGAAATATGATAATGAAAATCATTGAAAATAAAAAAAATAACAAAAGGAATACAAAATAAATAAACATAAAAAATAATCAAAAGGGAAAGAAAAGCCCTCATTTGACCGAGTGTGCAACCACGGTTTGTCCTTTCACCAAGCAAATCCATCATGTGTCACCTGCTGTCAGAAAACAATTAAAGGTGCCACGAGCTGCTCCGACAGTCAATGAAGCAAACTCTGCGAAGGCCTATAAAGGGACGATGAAGTCATTAGGAAATGCCAGTGAAGAAGGGATGTGTAAAGGGAAGACGGATGACCTACAGTATATGAGGTTGGGGACGGGATGAGAAGACAACTTATGATGTGTACAGAGGGACATTGGCTCGTTGCACTGTAATTATGAAGCAATTAAAAGCAAAAAGGACACACTGTAATTGAAGTGGTGCAGAGGAAGGCACCGGGGGGGTGGGGGTGGTTGCCACATGGGGTCTCGGAGATCCTCTGTAAATAAAGCCTTCTGTCTTTGGAATGCCTCCCAAAAGTCAACAAGCTCACACACACACACACACACACACACACACACACAGTCATTTGCATGCAAGCAGACGACGCAAACACGTTCCTGGCATTTGGCCAAGTCAGAGGCGATTTATGGCCGCCGATGCCGCCGCACGAAGGCGGGCGGCCCGTAATAGTTGGAGCAAGTCAGTCCGTGAGTTACTGTGAATCGCATGCTCAGTCCATTAATGCCGCTTGTCAGTGCCGTGTACAATGCAATCAGGAGAGTGTGGAGTATTGAATCATGGCGGCGTGTTGTCCACTAACAATACTTGGCAACCGGATTGATTCCGACCAGTAGTCCTCCAGCACCTCGGGCGCCGGGGATGTAGCTCATTGATGAGACACTTTATCAGGAGGTGGGGGGGAAAGGTCAGCGGCAGTGATTGATATCGTCCTTTATGAATAGTAATACACATGGTATTACTCCAATCTCCATGACATTTGTTGCAAGCGGGCCATAAAAAGCCAATATGGAGCGAGGCGGAGTAATAACATCCTTATTTTTTTGTCTGTTTGAATGTTATGCATCAATAAAACATGCCTCCATATCTCTTATGGGGTGAAACCGCAGGAAGGAGTTCTTGGGGTCAATGTGGAGGCTCCCTGAGATGTGGTTTATGGCTGTAAAGCTACAAGAGAGGGGCCACCAACCTCAGGTAGATATTTATTGATGTATAGATCCATTGAGTAGCTTCATGAGGTCGGTTCCCTATTGTTGACCACCTTCAGCTTCTTAAATGGATCCATAGAAAATGTAATTTTTCCATTATCTAAGATATGCAATCGTAGTTCTAAGAATAGCAGTAATGGGCTCTTAGTTGGTCAGTCCCAAAGACTCTATATAAAGATGGTTGGTGATGTCACCAATAGGTTTTGGCAGAGTGCTTATGAGGCTTCTAGTGGGCGGTCCACTCATTAGCCATCTTGCCGATACCTAACTCCTCCTACTTCCAGGTTCATTCAAAAATGGTCAAAAGAGGCGGAGCTCAGGTAGAGCTGGGTCAGCATCTACAGAAGGTGCCAGGTGTCACTCAAGAGGCCACGCCCCTACATTATGCACAATTCCATACCTAGATAGAATGACAATATGTGAGTTATGAAAAAATGCACCCTCCGGACAGTTGTCATGGCAACAAATGTGATTGACTGAGACCAAAATCATAGTTTGTACCAGACATGTTTAATTCACCTCCAAAGTTGACCATTTTAACATGGGGGTCTATGGGGATTGACTCACTTTTGGAGCCAGCCTCAAGTGGCCACCCGGGGAACTGCAACTGCCTCGGTATTGGACTCATCTCTCAGCCCCTGAGTTAGAGACACAAATTGAAAAATATGACCCCAAACATCAAATCATGACTTTGATGATGTTTGTATTTTCCTATTAGACTTTTAAATCTCAAAGTTGTAACAAGTTCTGCTGAGTATTTTCTATTTGCTACTTTGCAATTGCGTACCTCGTGTGTCTTTGGTTGTTGTGTGTAGTTTCCCGCCTCAGTGATTGACGTCTCCCGCTGTGCCCAATTATTCCCGCCTCCCTTGTGCATTCAGTTGCTGTGCTCCCCGGTGGTCTTTCTCAGTTCTGTCTCTCAACTGTTTTGTTCCTGTTCATGCTCCCTGGTGTGAGCTCATTCTTTGTTTAGTTATTTGTCCCTAGGTTTTCTCCTATTTTCTGCCTGAGTTTGAGACTCGTGTTATCCGGGTGGGGCAGCCGCTGAGTGGGCCAATGCATAAGTGAAAAAAGTTGCTGTTCACAGGGTGGCCACTTGAGGCTGACTCCAAAAGCGAGTCAATCCCCACAGACTCCCATGTTAAAATGGTCAACTTTAGAGGTGAATTAAACATGTTTAAAGCCTTGTAAAAATTATAGTTTTGGTCTCAATCGGTCTCATTTGTTTCCATGACAACTGCATTATTTTGCTTACTCACTTATTTTTATTCTACGATGGTTTGAAATTGTGCATCAATCAAGGGGCGTGGCCTCTTGAGTGACTCCTGGGCAAACCTGCCACTTTCTGTGGATGCTGTGACAGCACTATGGACCCACCCCTGCTCCACCTGTGCTCCGCCTCTTTGCCCATTTTTGGATGAACCAGGAAGTAGGAGGACTTACGCCTTGGCAAGATGGCTGACGAGTGAACTGCTCACTACAAGCCTCAGAAGTACACTGCAGAAACCTATGGGTGACGTCATGGACGCTACATCCATTTTTATATACAGTCTTATTAGACTTCATATATATGAGCTCTGCTTTTTGGGTCCTGTGACATGCAACTCCAATAGTTGTTCATAGAAGTTGACATTCATGCTATTTGCCACTTTGCAGATTGATCACCATGAAATTTGGTTGAAGTCATTTACATTCCATTTGGAGGGAATCAGACTGATTTAGTGAATCCCTGACATTTCATACGGTGTCATCACCGACAAAATTTAAATTCATGTAATGCTTTGCTTTATGACCAAATACAAATCTTGTCCCGCTACCCTCTGCTTGTACTTTGAGTGAATGCTAATCAGGAAACATTAACATACTTACCTGCAACGAACATCCGTGTGTTTGTGTTTTCATTGTTGTGCCGGAGCCACAAGCATAGACTTTTAATCTTTTAGTCAGAAAAGTCTTCATTTCAAATGGAGTCCATTAATAACAGCTCAGGAGATGAGACCCAGTGCCAGATACAGAAATGGGCTTCATCAGCATCCAGACCAACTACAACTACCTTCTCATAAATTGCTTCAATTGGACGTCATTACTTGACAGGCTGATATCTAAGTCTGTCAGCTCTGAACTAGCTATTTCACTCTATTAGCATATGCATATTTCTCATCTTATTCTGCTTACAGCAGCAAATTCACCCACACAGCGTGATACCAATGGATCCGTGCATAGCTAATGTCCGACGGTAAATTACATTAATTGTTTTAAACCTTGACATATCAGCTCGATTATACCTGTCTCAGCAGAGCTGCGGCTGAATGTATTATTGATCAAAACCGTCCGTAGCAGGAATACGAAGCTCGGAGATGGATGAACTCTGAAGGTCCTTTTCTGGTTTGATAAACCTCTCACACTTCCTCTCGTCCCTGATCTGGTTTGTTTGCTTCAATCGGTTCATCAAACTGACAAGGTACACAGCTCCTGTCAGGTTCAACGTCTTAACCAACCACAGTCAGAAGTGCCGTCTTGCAAAATGAGGAGATTGAAGAGCGGACGTTCGGAGAAGTTTCTCTTGATGAGTAAATACTTTTGTTGTCATGCAAGATATTAGGTGATACGTCTTATCTCTGAAAGCGCCCTTGTCCTTTCTGCTTTATCTTAATCATCTTCTTGTCACGACACAAACCTTTCAACCGCATTAATAGCGAACTTTGACGTGAATAATAACTACGATGCCATGATTTGAGAGTTTTCGGTTCGTGCTGTTCTTTGAAGCCTGTTGAAACCATAGACTGTTCATAAAGATGGATGTAGTGTCCGAGGCTCGTGGTGGGCTGTTCACTGGCGTGTTCGCTCGTAGGCCATCTTGCCGATGCCTAACTCCGCCTACTTCCCTGTTCATCCAAAAATGGACAAGGTAGCAGAGCACAGGTAGAGCTGGCTTGGGCCCATAACATCAACAGATCGTGCCAGGTCGCTCCAGGTGTTACTCAAGAGTGCGGCGCGCCCTTGAAAACACATGTTTAATTCACCTCTAAACGTGACTATTTTAACATGGAGCCTACGGGGATTGACTCGCTTCTGCCTCAAGTTGCCACCCTGCGAACTTCAAGTTTTTCACACTTCCGTATCGACCTCCTCCATCAGTCCTAGAGATGGCCGCTTGGTAGTTACTCACTGGTTTGGATTCACTAGATCCAGAGTTTCTGAAGCTTTAGCAAAAGTTGGATGAGAAAAACATTCTCTCCGTTGTTTTGAAATTCTGCCTTTTCTGCCTCTCCACTCTCCCCTGCTGCCTTTGTCAATTCTGACCCTTTCCAGTGTTTTTTCTATCTGTCTGCTCTCAGCCAGTGTTTGGACGATGCTTTTGAAATATACCTTGGATCCCACTCTTACTGCTATTCCGTCTAATCTTCAATTCATCAATGGAACTCTCTCCATGTTCCGAGAAGCTACATCCTACTTCACGAACCTATGGACTATGGGGTGTCCTGTTCGTTGTCTGCATTCTTTCCACATATGCCACATTGGAAAGGAATTCCAAATGTTTGAAATGACCCAGAGACTTTTTTTAGAAAGATGCTGATGAAGATGTCGGCATGGAAACATGACAAGACCCATCACTGTTGTGTCTACATGTCATTCTCGCACCTGGGTCCGAAACTCTTAATGCCTTTTGCACATCAACTTTTGTTTGCTCTCCTCAACTTAAAGAGGGCATTGATGACTTGGCGCTGCCTACTAATGCATAACCCTCGTTTTGCGACCCTTTTTAACTCAGTGTTGGGGCCGTTTGCCTCCCAACTGTTTATGTCTGAGGCTTCAAATTGCTTTCAAACATCGCCAGGGCCAAGTGGTGCAAGCAATAACATGAATAATCCATCGGCAGTTCCTGTTAGAGCGTGAGAGAATGAGAGCTCAATTACCATCATACTCGATGGGGAGTAAAAACCAGGCAGTAACGGCATTAGCCTTTCCCCCTAAAATCGGAGTTACGCGTTGCATACGACAGCCGTAAACATCCATCCTACTGTGGATTGTGCTCCATAATATCTGTGAGCACTGCACTGCCAATGTGAAATCACTTCACTGAGACTTTCTCTTTCGCTGTATTTCCTTTCGTACCCACAGCAAAGATTCCTCTAAGTGGGAGCTGTAATAGACAAAGTTGTAAAATTCAAACTTCTCTAATCAACTCAGCTGACCCTGCGTAGGAGGAAAACATCCAAGGGCGAGAAATGATTGAACATTTTGACCACTAACACAATAGAATTGTTCTAATTGTTACAACGTTCTGCAGCACTAGTTTTAGAATTGATAATGAAAATGTTTGAGTATATGCGATGGTCGTTTTGAAATCCATCGTTGGAGCCGCTGCACATTCCAGGCACGTCCGTCAATTTTTCATCTGCCTATGAAATGAAGAGCCGGAGGCAACTGACCCAAACACATCATCATCCTTTTTTTTTTACTTTCCGAAGTCTTCATACACTCGCACATTGATTTCTTATTTTCAGCCTGCTCCTGCCTTCTAAGACCTGGCTCATGCTCAGACTTGTAGAGTGAGTGGGCAACAAGCTGCCTGCAGAAGTACTGCATTCATTCTGCAGTGATACTTTAAAGTGGCTCCAAATATTAAATAGCTACAATTACTTTATATTTACTTTTAAAGCAACAAGTAACATGGATTATATTACAAGTAATAAAAACAAATACAGTAAATCCAGTCAAAGTGTATAAAATATTTATTTCCCATACTTTTCATTGTTTACATTTTTTTCTTACAATACTAATCAATAGTGCAATTGTTTGATAAACCAGTTATTGTGCAGTTTTCATAATGCTAGCTGACTTAATTACAGACACAAGGGTGAGATTGGAAATATTAAAGATGCAGTGTGGAAGATTTCAGTGCAATTAAGTTAATAATATATAAAAAGGAATTACTTTAATGACACATTCTCCACACTGTACCTTTGAAATATTACTCAAGAGTTACTTAGTAATGAAAAGCTGTTATTTTTCAGTGTTAATGTTTTACAACACTAATTGATTCTATGTTTTAACCAATAGTGCAATTATTTGATAAACCAGTCATTTTCATTAAGCTAGCTGACTTGATTACAGATGCAAGGGTGAGATTGGAAAAATTAAAGGTGCAGTGTGTAAGATTTCAGTGCTATTAAATATACAAAAAAATAATTACATTAATTAATTACACTAATTCTACACACTGTACCTTTAAAATAATAATCAGGTTCAAACTGTATCTACACACAGGGTTGGATTGCAAACACCTCTGCATGTGAAATGAGCTGTGAACTAGTTATAGAAGAAAATGGATTGTGATGCATAAATACTCTGGTGTATACAAAGATGTACAATTAACACAGCAACAAAAGATAGCACATTATGGGATGTATTACTTTTCGCAGTTTTACACGCAGCATATTGAATTAACACAGATAACTATAGTCCTAATGTTGTATCTGATGATTTCAATGTTAATTCATAAATAAGCTCCCTGTCACATACTGTATGTATTAAACAAATATAAATACTGATCAGATTCTACTCTATAATTTTAAAGTACATTTTTATCAATACTGATCTTGTGTAGCTGTACCTGAAAATACAAACCCTCATGATATACTTCTTAGACAAAAGCGCATTCATAGATCCTATATACATTATCATAATAAAACAATTCTTATAAAATACTCTGCATATTTAAGTAACCAGCTGATAGGACATTTTTCAAGACAAACAATAATAATAATATACTAATTATTAAAACACCTGATTGTCTGTCCTCGTCTTCAATTATGAAGGTCAAAAATCTCTGCAAGGCAATGTGGACTATTAATGATAACAAACGGTGCAGTGTGTAAGATTTCATTGTAATTTTTGTCACTTCAAAAAATATTTCTAAAATAATTACACACTGACATTTTCATGAATTCATAATCACCTAAATGTTTTTTTCCATTACCCTTAAATGTGCCCTTTAATGTATATTTAAATGGGGGGCGGGTCCTCTCATGGACTCGTGGACGTACTGAGTTTTAATGACAGCTGAGGTCTAGTTTGATGGTGAGGGGATGGATACAACATGCAACTTCACCTCTAGATGTCACCAAATCGTACAGACTGCACCTTTAAGTGAATGTATTCACTATGGCTCAGGTACATTTGTTGTGTTCGTTGGACGGACAGGTACCATCATTAGCTTATCAAATAACATCGGCATGTTCCGTAATCTTGATATGTAGTTTGTAAACAGATGATGATCCAGTGTCGACCCCAGTCTCTGAGTGTTTGCATTTAAATCCATAGAGATGCTTATTCATGGAGTGGCTTTTAAATGGCGTCTTTCTGGGACTTCCTGTTGAACAGTTGTGATGCTCTGTTTTAACCTCTTGGTGAAAAGGTGGCTGGTTCTTCCGCAGTAGGTGTGTGTGGTTGTCTGCAGCGCTGCCTCCAGTGGCTGAAGCAGGGACGTCTCCATGTCATCACCAAACTGGTACTGTGATGTAGAAGGAAATGAGCAAGAGATATTTTTAAACAACACAAAGTACTAGCTGTGCTGTTTCATATATGAAGCTAGGTAAATTCAGCCAAAATGTGCTTTTATTTTGAAATGCTTCCATTTCCTGTGTGTGTGAGATTCTGTCATGCTTGATGTTTACATGCAAGGATGGAGCCCAATCAAGACCAGCTGCGTCCGGTAGCCTCCGTTCACAGCGCCCCCCCCTCACTTTCTTAGCCTTCAAAATAAAAGCCACCACCATTTGTTTCCTGCCTAATTTGCTTTTAAATGAGTGTTATTCTGTATTTCTGAGCATAGGGGAACTGTTTATTCAAATGGACTGGGATTGTCTACAAAACAAATTATCTAAATATTTTTGGAGATCACATGCTCCACAACAAACTTCCTGCCCATTGCTAACGCTTGAAGTTTTTGTCTATGTAAATTCAGACCCAAGCCTTTTATTTTTACATTGAGGTAAACCTTTCTTTTATGCCTCAAATCACTATTTTTACTGCATCTTATCCGACTCTAATTTCACCAGGTCACTCAAAGCTCACTGTCTTTATTATCATTCACAGAGTGCAGCAGGCAATAAAACACCATTAACAGCCTCCTATCGATTCTTTTTATGTGGATGCCGCTGGTGCGTTGTCCACACAGCCATCATGTCTCAAACTAGCATCAGCAGTAAAAGATTTTACTACTCTTCTGTGGGCTTGGCCGCGTAATGGCCGTGCCCTTTATTGCTCGCCGCTACTCGGCTAGCTGGTGCGAGCCAGACTGACTGAGGAGCTCGTGGTGGGATAGAAATGAGTTTCCCTCGGAATGGCCTGCTCTGGGCTTTGGGATGACATCCTCAAAGGGCCGAGTGGGAGGGGGAGGGGCTAAGGAGCAACAGGAGGAGTTGATAAAAGCTTCAGCAAAACGCGGCTTATAACTACAAAGAGATGAAACACTCCACCGACTCTGTTCTAATAAGATAAACTACAAAGCGGCATATCTTACACTCATCTACTTAACACAGGTCACGTTTCACGATAACAGCAACCCTCAACCCTCTGAATACCAGGTGGAATATGGCATGTGCTGTCTTGGATGCTGTGTGTGTGTGTGGTTGCTGTCTGAGAGACTGATGGAGGCGTAGGGGGGCCGAGTGCCCCGTAATGAAGCCCGCTCGTTTACTTAATGGCTGAGAACATTGCCCGCACTGATAGCGGGGCCAGGCCCGGACCCTGTGGCTGTAATGGATGGAGACCAGCTAATGAAGCTTTCCTTGCTCCGGTGCGTTGATCAGAGTGCTGGAATCAACACGGGCAGATCCAACGTTTGCGGACAGAGAGAGAGAGAGACAGAAAACGTCTACTTTGAACTAGATATGGCAAACGCTATCCTTTTTCAATTCCAATTTCGGCTTTATTTTGTTCCAGTCATGCACTGGCAATGCTCTGCTGGGTGTCATCAGAGCTTGAGGATGCAATCATTACGAAAATGTTCAGATTTGACTAATCAAAACATAACTAAGAGAATATCTTTTCATTTTTTAAAGCCCTTTCACGCTGGTCATGAAACCCAGAAACACCCAGTAATAAACAGTTGTTTACAGCAGTGTAGACATGTTTAATTAGCATTCACCTTAGGGTCAAATGTCTCTGCACATATGACATCAGGCTCAAGTCAGCTTTGATTGGATGCCTCAATTATGTTTTTGTCGTTAGCATAGCCATGAATGTTTTTATTGAAATTCATCTTTTAATTTTTGCCTGATTCTTTTAGATCACCACCAAAATGATCCAAGGCCCTCCGAGTAATTACCTTAAATGATTGGATATACTCTGTATTTTAGCATCAACATTGTGAGCAAACCAGCCAATGGTCAAAACTTGGTTGGGCAGCTGTATCTCCTTTGACAGAGCTAAGACCGAAATGTTTCACAGATTATTGATTAAGGACAGAAGGGTGGGCACATCCATAAGAGAAAAGCAATGACCTGGAGAGTCTATTGATGATGTCATGACCAGCAAATGTTTCAAATAGTCCGTTCTGCTTCTTCCACGAAAGACATAAACGCATCAGAACGAGCTCTCATTGAATACTACATTTCTCTTGGATTTTGTTGTGCTTTCAGAAACCTGCTATAAAAATTTGATTTTTTTTTTATTATGCTTAAAGGTGCAGTGTGTAAGATTTGGTGAAATCTAGAGGTGAAGTTGCATGTTGTATCCATCCGTCACCCTCACCCATCTGAACATGCAGGAGAACCTATGGTCGACTTCAGTTGTCATTAAAACTCAAACCATGTTTAGTATGTCCACTATGGGCTAATATAAAAACATGGCGGCCCCCATAGAGAGGACCTACTCCTCATGTAAATATCCATGAATAGGCTCATTTAAGGACAAAGGACAAAACAAGTATAAGGAAAGAAAATAAGACATTCAGGCTATTTATAAATTCTTGAAAATGTCAGGATCTAATTGTTTTATAATATTTTTAGAAGTGACAAAATTACCAAAATCTTACACACTGCACCTTTTAAGGGTAATTAAAAAAAAAATACAATTTGGTGATTAGAAAAATGTCAGTATGACATTGTTTTGTTACAATTTTTTGACAAAAATGGCAGAAATCGTACACACTGCACCTTTAACGTGCTCCGACAAATCACAGAAGTAGGCTCTTGTTACCTTTTGGATGGCTTCATAGATGGCTCGGAACACCGGCTGCTTGTCGTTGTGGTACACTCCCCTGTTACCGTGCAGAATGAAGACACCCTCTTGTTCGGCCTGTTGACAGTTGCTGCCGTAGATGCAGTGGTCTGGACGGTAGTTCCACTGGCAGGGGAACACGTACAGGCTCTCTGAGCGAGAGCAGGGAGCAGTGATATCAAGTGTTTGTTTGTTTATTTATTTGGAAATGTCCTAAACTGTCAGAAACATATGAAATATTCAAGCGTGTACCTGGATTGTGATGAAATATGATATTTAGCAGGTCCTGGTCCCCCCAGGTGATGTTGAGTCTGTACTTCTGGAGAAGAGGCATGAGGATCTCCTCCCATTGCAGTGCAACTGTGGTCATGTCATTCTAGAGAGATGACGCATGTAGTATTTTGCACGTTTAATAAACAAAAACCTGCAATTTTATTTCATAATTCCCTTTGTGTACACTTCACCTCCAATTGAACACAGTTTTCAATGGCAAACAAGACTGGTGATCTGGTGGACATTACAAGAGTGACCTCATCTGGTCAGAGTTGGTGGTGCAGCTACTCCCATTCAGTATTCATTATGGTTGCCGGTTGTAACTGTAAGACTCTCTAAGATATTGTTAAATATTAATATCCATATTTGATTATTATTTATTCAAGTTATAATTATTGCTTATGAACTAAAATAGAATAAATACAATAATAAAATAAATCTAAGCACATACAGTAGCTTCCTCTGTGTTATGATCATTGAAATCATCTGACTTTGAAGCTCTCGCGGGCCTTGAGTTTGACATCATGTGCTCTAGTGAGACAGATTTACTTTTATTATTAACAGATTAACAGAACCAAATATCAAATAATAGTAAGAACTGTTCCTATCATTAACCTGGAGTGTGTCCTTAATATGTACTTTAAAGGTGCAGTGTGAAATGTTTTTGTCAATTCTAAAAATATTACTAAACAATCATATACTGACTTTTTCATGAATTTCTATTACTTTTTTCCATTACCCTTAAATGAGCCATTTAATGTATATCTACATGAGGAGCAGGTCCTCTCTTCAGGGGCCACCATGTTTTTACAGTCGGGCTTAATGACAACTTAAGTCTAGCATAGGTTCTCTTGCATGCACAGAAGGGTGGGGTGATGGATACAACGTGCAACTGCACCTCTAGATGTCACCAAATCTTACACACTGCACCTTTAAGGAAGTGATATATTTCAATTAATGAATACCAATGGAGCTAAGTTATCATGCATTATATTATACAAGATATATCAAAAAAACCTACCTTGAAAAATGTCTCCCTGAGGCGAGTCATGTTCATGAGCATAACACCTGAGTTGATGCCCGTCTTGCCGTGATACGGGTGCCGGGCGAAGCGGTTGTACCAGCCAATTCGCGGCTCCTCGTGCTCCGGAGCCATGGCAGCCAAGTGGCTGGAGTTGAAGTGAGAAAGCAGCGCCCACATGTCCTCAACCGGCCGCAGGAAAAGGATATCTGTATCCACGTACAGCACAGAATCCACTTCCTTCAGGATGAGCTGGGGATAACGAATATGGGTTAAAGGTGCAGTGTGTAAAATGTGGAGACATCCAGAGGTGAGGTTGCATGTTGTATCCATCACCTCACCCTCACCCTTCTGAACATGCAGGAGAACCTATGGTCGACTTCAGTTGTCATTAAAACTCAAAAGATGTTTAGTACGTCCACTCTGGGCTACTGTAAAAACATGGTGCCCCCGTAGAGAGGACCCACTCCTCATGTAAATATACATTAATGGGCTCATTTACGGGTCCACTACTTACTGGCAGGAAGAGTCTCTGAGAGGCACAGGGTTTGAAGAGCCTCTTCCACTCCTTGGCGTTCTCCTCAGGGAACGTGATGGGATAGAGCGTGAACTCGAACTTGGTCTTAACAGATCCAGGCCAGGAGTCCAGCTTTAAATAAAGCACGGAGAAAGGAATTAGGAATATTGTCGTGTATGTATTACAGGTTGTGGTGATGTTGTCTTGTACACGCACAGCATGTGTGAAGCTGCCGTGGAGCTCATCCTCGGCAAAGATGTAGAAGTGCAGAGGCCTCTTACTGAAGAGAACAGCAGACTTCAGCATGATGAGAGTCTCCTCCAGCCTGGGGCCACAGGCCACCACAGCCAGGTGACTCCTCTCATCATGGAGTCCTTTGTCCGGGGAGCCTGGCCGCTTTCTAAGAGCCGGGGAACAGAAATGAAACGATTCAGAAATCGACCGGGGATGAATGGACTCAGTGACATGTGCAGGAGGGAACAAAGGAACCAGACTTAGCTGGAACGGTCATTAGTTTTATTGAAGAAACCTAGACAGGGATAATAAACTGTGCTTTGTGTTGCTTTTTCTTTGTGTTAGAACCACAATTCTCAATTTTGACACGTTTAACATTCAACTATAAGTCTAGATAAACATCATCAGTGTGGCAGATCAAAGTATAGCAGTATAATTACTCGATTAGCTAACGTCGAGATAACACTGCGAACTTTCAGTATGGGTTCTGAGCCCATGACTGCATTACCGTAATCTGTCAATTACTTATTGACAAGTGACATATCAGGATCAGGATTACATAAATACACACACAGTTGATTTGCTGTGATATGTTTGTGCTGGTAGTTTATCTAAAGTAGAGCATGTGCTATGTTTGCATGAGGGTGTGGGCTGCATTCACCACGCTCAGACCTATGTATGATGCTGTTTTTCATCATAGCAACTTAACCTTGATTATAGAGCTGTGTGAATCCTTATGTGGACAAAGAGAGAAAAGCACAGGTGCAATGCCGATTAAAGGCACAGTGAGTAGGATTTAGATACATGTAATGGGGAATATGCATTTCTACTGTATTAATCGTGATCCTTTGAAAAGTGTTTAATTTGTTAATTGAACATCGTGGCCTCTGGAGAGAAGATCAACTATAGCTGGGAATATAATGGGTTCAATCTAGGGCTGTAAAACAACAATATGTACATTCAGGTGATGATACACTTACAAAAGCACCATTAATATTGTTTTTATTCCATATTTACCCATATAAATTGCAATTATTTCATCTAAATCTTACTCACTGAACTATTAAATGAAGAAGGAAGCGAAAAATGGAAGTTGTAGATCTGCTACAAAGAAGAGCTGCCATGCTAATAACAAGAAAAGCAAGGTGCACACAGCTAATTGCAGTCACGAGTGTAATGTCTCAAAGCATCTGCTTTTATTTTGAAATGTGGACACAGAGCAAGTGGGTGAAAGTTGCACATTGACACCATGTAGATCAGGTTAACAGATACATAATCAGTCATACCTAAGAAGAGAGTCCACTCCACAAACACCAGCAGGCTGTCTCCAATATGGACTCCAGTAAGAAACTGACAGTGACTTACACCTGTCAGGATGACAAAGGTGAGCTGTGCTAAAAACAAGTTAGCCCCTTTTCACAGCAGCTCTCTGTGGTTAGGGATTTAGATTAGTGTCATAAACTGACTCCTGCTGTTAGTAAACAGATGGTTGTCCTTTAAATCCAGTCAGAAGCTAATAAGGTACAGAATGCATTAGCTTAATGGCGATAATTAAGGGGGGATGTAGCTAGCATTAGCTTAGTGGAAGTGGCTAACAAGTTCATGACGAGGTAAAAACAACGACTTCCTGCTATTTCAAGTACTTATCACCCCATTGGTTACAGTAAGCTAGCACTACAACTGAAAGCGTGACATTAGCTGTTTGACGTCATAAACGCTATCCCAACATATCAAGTCAGGGGAAACGTCATCATTATCATGTGAATGCTACTCGAGCTAAACTAAGATTAGCCACCTACATGTCAAGCTCTTCTTCTTCTTCACCTCGGTCCGCGAGGCCTGTCAGTCCCGGGCCTTTCCTGGGCACGTCCCCCGTGTCATGACGACTCCTGTCGGGTAACCCCTGCTCCCCCTCGTCCCCCCTCTCCTCCTCCAGGCTGGACACGAGTTTGCTGAACACGTACAGGAGCGAGCCGAGGCTGAGGAGCACGCACAGGAGGAATGCGTGAAGGTAGCATCGCATCTTGCGGTACACG